>CAJGYO010000092.1:0-141752 GCA_904845875.1 Miscanthus lutarioriparius
ACGTTGGACGGGACAGCAAGCGAACTACTCTACTCCAGTACCGTGTTGCGTTGAGATCACCCAACGCCTTTTCTGCTTGTCCTGTTTGGGCCAAGTGGTCTACACAAACCGCGTATAGCTGACAGAGGCCCAAAGGCCGAAACGCACTAGGACTGATGGGTGAAGTGAGTGAAGGCCCATGAGGCCCCATCCAAACACCGGTCATCAGGCCGGTTCGACCCATGAGTCGAACGGCAGTCGAGCCCAGCGAGATCGCACAGAGTTCCGTCCGCACCGAGCCGGCTCGCAAACCCCTCACAACCCTCGCCGTCGCCGGCTGCTCGCCTGCTCCTCCTCCCCGCCGTCGCCATGGGTAAATTCCGCAAGCTTGGCCGCGATTACTCCCACCGCCTCTCCCTGCTCAGGTCTTGCTTTTAACCCGCATCAACGCCTCTATCCTATGGCTCTAGCCTCTACGTTGCCTTGCCGCTAGCCTCTGGATTTGTCTCCTCGGCAGGACGATGGTGTCGCAGCTGGTGAAGCACGAGCGCATCGAGACCACCCTCGCCAAGGTACTTTATTTCCCATACCGGTGTTTCTTCGAGCAGGGGCCTGTGGTGGCGCGGGCAGGATTTGTGTTCCAGGAGGGGTGATCGTTGAATGCGTTTCCTTTGCCGTGGTTCGTTTCAGGCGAAGGAGGTCCGGCGGAAGGCGGATCAGATGGTGCAGCTAGGGAAGGAGGTAATTGGAACACAAGTCCCCTGATGCTAATTAAATTCCTGCGTGAAATATCGGGGCATTTCGTGGTATCCATGAATCTATGCAGGGCAGTGGCTGTAAACAACCTAGCAATCATTTTTGCGAAGTATGCGCATAGGTTAGAAGTATTTGTAAGAAAGAAATCAGTGTTCCTATATTTGCCCGCTGCTGCTTCTCAGCGGCCGGTAGGATTCACCTCTACAATTCAGATGAGATACTTCTCCACATGGCTTGTATGCATTGCTGCCTGAATTGGAGCTGGACACTATTGGCCACTGATTGTCTGATTACCACTTCAGAAATAATGCTTCCTGTCTATTTATTTGACACTCTGATTCATTGAAATCTCAATGGACACTTATAAGTAGTTTCTTTCCAGCTCTTTTTAAGCAAAGCAAGGTTTTAAGCAATCAGACCAACACCTTTGTTTTAATCGAGTATGCAGACCAGCATCTTTGTCTCTGGCACGGAACTTAGCATCTTTTGTTGTCAATGCTAATTTGTAATAAAGGATCCAATAACCCTAACATCCTAGGACCCATTTGGCATGGCTCCAGATTCTGATTCACTTTGGAAGTTATTCAAATTCACCCTGAAATAGCGGCGGAGCGTGGGGATTAAACAAGGGGGAAACCAAATTGTTGAGTACAAATCAATATATAGAAACATTTTACCGCTTCAGTCTAGTTTTCTTAATACCTTCTCTTATTAGAAATTAGTAATTGTCTTCAGCAAAGAAAACATAGCATTCTATCAAGTACTAGCCTTTTTTCTCTTCAGTTTACAGTCCTATCTCATGGAATAAGTAGATGGCAAGAGAGGGGGTGGACTGCCCAGGTTCACCTCCAGGAGGCTCCCCCAGTGCCCTGAACGTGTTTCTTTGATTAATCAATTCAGCTGTGCAATCGTTTGAATAGCTGGTTGGGTTCTAATTCTTAAAAGAGGATAAATTGACCGCATTCCTTCTCCATCTGTGCGAAGGGTGGCAACAAATTGAATTGATTCACTGGCTGTATGGGAGGCCTCAGTGGGCACCAGGGTTCCTCATTGTGAAGGGCAAGCATGGCGTGGTAGGGAACTCAGTGCAGAGGGCAAGCTTGCCTTGCATGGGAGCACAACATGGAGGGCAAGCTCGGCGTGGGAGAGATCAGTGTGGAGGGAAAGCTTGCTGTGAAAGAGAGCTCAGCATGGAAGGCAAGCTTGCCATCAAGGAGGAGCTTGGCACGGAGGAGAGATGGGACCGGGATCTCAGCATGAAGGGCGAGCTTGACCCCGACAGGGAGCTCACATCCGAGGACGAGCTTCCCACCAATGGGGAGATCAGCGCCAAGGAGAGCCAACCGTAGCGACAGGGGATAATGCAGTTGGTGAAACAGTTTGATTAGTCGCACGTGAAATGAGGTTTTGACTGACTTGCCTCACGTGTGCAAAATGGCGAATCAATTAACTGTGATTCCCACATGGAGCCAACGGATGAAAAGGCATTTGACGGGGATTTGCTGGTTTCTTAAAGGAATCAGCGGCAAGAATCTGTGTCAAAGGAGCCCTTAGTCATGGATTAAACTTTTTTGTGGACACCCAATAGTCCTAGATATGTTATTCTTTTGTCAGAACCAGAAAAAAAAATGTCCCAGAGGTGTATGCAATAGGCATATGATTTAGAGCCCTATGCCCTTCCTTAGAAGCTTATTTGCAACTCAAACTTATTTTTATCTGGCCTGGGTCTTGTTTTGATTTTTGGTGACTTGATGTCTCGAAGCCAACAATGCAGAAACTTATAGCATATATTGACACGATATGTAGGGTACTGAGCATGCAGCAAGACGTGCTGCTGCGTTTGTTCGGGGTGATGATGTTGTTCATAAGCTATTCACTGAGCTGGCCTACCGCTACAGGTAATCTGTTTTACCTACACATGGATTCACACAATTTACAGTATCTGCATTCGATTTGTGACTAGCCCTATTTCAGAATTGGTGTGATGTTGTGATTTTGATGTCTGAAATAGGCAATAAGGCATAAGGAGAACAACTACAGTACAATATTTAATGTATATTCCAGAACCTTAGTTCTAGCATAATATTGAAGATTTTGGCATTAAAAACTTTTACTATTCATCTAAAAGTTGTATAATGATTTGTATGATAACACAAATGTGAAAAGTAGAATAGAATGCCATGTATTTGGAAGCAGAGTGGATTGGAACTAATTGTATATTCTTATATTCCAGAGATCGAGCTGGCGGATACACAAGAATGTTAAGAACCAAGATACGTACTGGTGATGCTTCAACAATGGCATACATCGAGTAACATTCTTTATCTATTTCTTGGAGACCGACTTTACCCATACAGTTTCTCACAGGGTGTTATAGTTTGGTGCCTGTTGCAAGTTCATTGTTCCTTGGTACTTCCTTTAGTGAAAGGAGCTGAGTATATATTTCTAGCCAAGTACACCCTTTGTTTTTAAATATATGACGTTTAGGACAAGCTAATTAGTTTATTTTAGCTTGTCCTAAACGTCATATATTTAAAAAATGGAGGGAGTAATTGGCTTTGCTTGACATTGTTACATTCAAATAGTTCAATATGAGTCAGACTGCAGTAACCCGTCAAATGACATATAGCAGATTCCTTGTAGTCATGTATTTATCCGTTATGTCATATGCAGGTTCGTGGACAGGGAGAATGAGCTTCGAGAGCCCAAACCAGCAACACCGCCGCCGCGTCAACGAGTTCCTCTTGATCCATGGACCAAGTCACGTGCTAGCCAACAATGGGCAGGACCTAGAATCACCAAGACCTCGGAATCAGACGGCTTATGAGCTAGTGTATCTATGTTCCATAGAAAGTTTCAGTTATTTTGCTCAAGTCGCAGGAGATTTTTTTTTCTCTGGAGATAACTGCCGATAGAATAATTCAAACTTTATTGTCATATTGTATGCTTCATTGCTTCTAATTCACCAATTGAAGATTGCAAGGCTGTCCACAGAGGAAGTTTGGAACGAGCGAGATGTATCTCTGTTTTGCTTATTGCAGTTGTAACAGATGTAACTACAGATTACGATTCGTGTATGCATCAATCCACCAATCCTGTGTCCGTGGATCGTTATCGCAGTTTCGTTTCTGATTCTGTCTTTCACCATTGATAGACCTCACTGTAGTTTGTTGGGTTGTTTTTCCTTCTGTACTCCTGATCGCAGTTTACCGGCGTCAGATTTAGATCGAACTGTGGACGTGAGGTAATCAAATACGCAGTTTACGGGCGTCAGTATATCCTACTCTGCCCAATCCCACTGGGATATACTGCAGTGCTTAGCTTGAGTATGGGACCATGCAATAAGCAATGAGCCACTGATCAGTTTAAAAGATTTATGATATAAATAAATGAGCCATAAGAAACACAGAAACCCAATAGAGAACAGATTGAAACCAGCACCAACAATTTGACTGATGCAAAAGAGTCTGTTCCAACAGAGAACAGATTGAAACCACCATGATATTATTCATTATTGCATATATTTTACCAGAACTGTGAAGACCGCTGTCTGCACATCAACGCCATTAGCATTTCAAGCACTTGAGGAGGGGCGTGTTCTGCTTTACCGGCGTACTCGCGCACAAACTGCCGAGGGCCTCCGCGGCGTGCAGCCCCCACCCCTTGTGCAGGTGGCACGACGCGCAGCCGCACAGCGACGCCACGCTGAGTCCGCCGGTTCCAACACGAGGGCGCACACGCGCAGCCGTCGCCGCACTCCCTGAGGCTCCCCAATCCCCATCCGGGCCTCCAAGCCCGGGCCCGCTGGGTCGGCCTCCACATCGGCGCACGCGCACTGGGTACCGCCGCGGCGCACCCGCACCCAGTACGTGTACGACGAAATCCTGACGGGGCTCCCCATCACCCCTGGCGCAACTCATCATGTGGTAGTCGTGCGGCGCCCAGTGCCCACGACGGACTGCCCTGTCACCCGCGCGCAACTTGCTCGACGGAATGCCGCACCGGGACGTCGTCTCTGCCACGGCCGCCATCGGCGCGCTCACCCGCCGCGGGCGACACCGCGACGCCCTGGCACTGTTTTCCCAAGTGCTCGCCGACGGCGTCGCGCCCAACGAGTTCACCTTCGGCACCGTCCTGCGCTCGGCCACCGCTCTTCGAGCACCGCGCGTCGGTGTGCAGCTCCACGCCTGCGCTGCTAAGCTCGGCCTCTGCTCCAACGTCTTCGTCGGCAGCGCCCTCCTCGACCACTATGCGAAGATGGGCGCCATGAGGGAGGCCCGGGGCGCGCTCGATGACACCTGTGACCCGAATGTGGTGTCCTACACCGCCCTCATTACCGGTTTGCTGAAGAATGGAATGTTTGATGAAGCAGACCGATTGTTCCGGCGCATGCCAGAGAGGAACGTGGTCTCCTGGAACGCGATGATCGGCGGGTGCAGTCAAGCCGGTCTCAGTGAGGAGGCTATCAATCTGTTCCTGAAAATGTGTCGAGGAGGCATCACACCGAATGAAAGCACCTTCCCCTGCGTGCTCACTTCTGTTGCCAATGCAGGGGCACTTGGCGTTGGCAGAAGCGTTCATGCATCAGCCATCAAGTTCTTGGGCAAGCTTGACGTTTATATAGGTAATTCTCTTGTGAGCTTCTATGCCAGGTGCGGTAGCTTGGAGGACAGTGTTTTGGCTTTCAAAAAGATGAATCGGAAAAACGTGGTCTCCTGGAATGCACTGATCTGCGGGTATGCACAGAACGGGAAGGGAGAGGAGGCTTTGGATGCTTACAGGTTGATGAGAGCAATGGGCCTCAAGCCAGATAATGTCACTCTCCTCGGCTTGCTGTTTGGTTGCAACCATGCTGGTCTGGTTGATGAAGGTTATGCATTGTTCAAGACCGCAGAGATGGAGCAACCCGGCATACTGAAACCTGAGCATTATGCTTGTGTGGTTGATCTACTATCTCGTGCCAAGCGATTTGACGATGCCAAGAGGTTTCTTGAGGAGCTCCCTTTGAGCCAGGCATTGGGTTCTGGAAGGCTTTGGTAGGGGGCTGTCAGATTCACTGGAACAGGAGCTGGCTGAGAGTGTTACCAAAGCGCATTCATGCATTGGATCCACAGGACACATCTTCCTACATTCTTCTGTCAAATGTTTACTCTGCATCAGGAAGCTGGCAAAGTGTGTCTATGATCAGGAGGGAGATTAAGGAGAAGGGGCTGAAGAGAATCACCGGCTGTAGTTGGATTGAGGTCCAGGACAAGGTCCATGTCTTCTCCAATGGAGACTTTAGGCATCATCAGAGTGATGAAATTTATTCGATGCTTGAAGCATGTTTTTATTCCATGGAAGATGAACATGATTACTCAATTGTGTGATAGTAATAACAAATGAGTATCCAAGAGAGGTTATTGGTAAATGTGTTTACTTGTCATCGTCTTTTTTTGAACTTACTAGTACATGAGGGACACACCAGACCAGACTGCATTTCATCAATGCTTGCTGGAAGAATGAATAATCAGATTTCAGCCTTCATCGATGCATTGAGCTAGCAGCAATAATAAAAGTCCCTTCCTCAATCCCAACAGCAAAGGAAACCTGCAAGTAACTGTCCTAAAGACGAGAACAAAGATGAGCCTCCCCAGTCAGGTGCATGGTGCCACAAATCGCCCAAACTCCGAAAACAACACAAAGCTTTATATCATTTTCTTGCAATTTGTGATGATAAATTCAGTTAGAAGTCCATGAGCACAAATTAACTTGTCCGGATGTGAATACTGAAAACTGGCCAAGGCAAACATTGCCACAAATCAGGCGATCAGATTTCACATAGCAGTGCCTCAAACATTTCTGACAAATATTGTTTACCCATAAACCCCTGAACACATTACATCGTCCCAGAGATTGTTTTAACCCCAGGCAATCCCAAGCAAATATTGGCGCCAAATATAGTACGAGATGTAAAAACCTTGGCGGTTGTCGCAAATTTAAACAGCACCGCATGCAAGAATCGTACCAAAATCCTAGTTATTCAGACCGGACCGGACCGGCGGTTGGACCGCTAAAAGACCGAACCAGAGCTTAGACCGGTCCGGTTCACTTAAAAGACCGTCTATGCAATCGAACCGCTAAAAACCGGTTAAACCGGCCGGTTTTTTACGGAACCGGTGAACCGGGCGGTTCCATGCGAACCGGCCGAGTCGATGCTGGTAGTCAGCGTGTGTCACTGCGCCTGCTCCTGATTGGTCCCCGGGTGACGGGCGCATGCGCCTGCGCCTGCCACAGTGCCACTGCTGTGGGTACGTCCCGCTGCAGCCCCCGCCTGGTTGTTACTGCCGCAGGTGTTCACGCATCACGCTTTGGAGAGGATGTGTGTCCCGTTTGAATTTTGGTGGTTGTGACGTCACCAAATTAAATATATAATACATATATTAAATAATATGTATAATATATAAATTTCAAATTTTCATATCTTTTTCATACTAGCTCCAAATTAGACAAATAATATATCTATTTTGATTACCACAACGAGCTCTTTGCAATGGTACACTTATATTTAGCATTTGAGATTGTTCTGCATTTGTGATTTGTGAATATTTCAATTACTATTCTATTTATTCTGTTTTGAATTATCACAATGAGATTATTCTCACACTTGATGTTTTGAATTAATTTGCATGTATGAATCTTATGGTTGAACAATTAATTTGTGTTGTTTACCATCTATAAATTATTAATTATATCATATATATATATATATATATATACATCGGTTCATTATATTTCTGGCCGGTTTGATTCAACGGTCCAAAACAATTGAACCGGCGGTTCAACCGGTTCTAAACGGTTGGACCAGTGAACCAGTGAACCGACAGCCTCACCGGTTCAATCTTCGGTCCGGTTCTAATAACTTGGACCAAAATTGACAACCTCCTCAAGATTTGAAGCAAATCATATTAGCACATTGCAATATATTAGAAACTTCCACAAGGGTAACTGATTATCATTCTGCAGATACAACAAATTCTACATTGTTCCACGAGCAACCTAGCACTGGCCTAAACACACGAGGAAACGAAACAGGACCGTAGCACCGTGCCGCAGCAACCTAAGAGGAAGTAAACTTGGTAACAGCCTTGGTGCCCTCGGAGACGGCGTGCTTGGCGAGCTCGCCGGGGAGGACGAGGCGCACCGAGGTCTGGATCTCCCGGGAGGTGATGGTGGGCTTCTTGTTGTAGCGGGCGAGCTTGGCGGCCTCGGCGGCGAGCTTCTCGAAGATGTCGTTGATGAAGGAGTTCATGATGGACATGGCCTTGGACGAGATACCAATGTCCGGGTGCACCTGCTTGAGCACCTTGAAGATGTAGATCTTGTACGTCTCGACGCTCTTCTTGGCCTTCTTCTTCCCCTTCTTCTCGCCGCCTTCCTTGCCAGGCACGCGCTTCTCCGCCCTGGGCTTCTTCTCGGCCTTCTCCTCCGCCGGCTTCTTCTCGGCGGGCTTCTTCTCGGCCTTGGGCGCCATCAGGAATCGATCAAATGGAGCGGCGAACGCGAGGTGGGAAGCGGCGGATTTGGAATTTGTCGAGTGCTCGTGGCTTTTGGCTGTGTGCTCTGGATTGAGGATGCGGTGGGATTATATAGAAAGGTGAGGCGGGACGTGATTGGTGGAAGCGGTGGCGGCGCGGATCGCTGAGATGGCGGTCTCTGAGGCGTTGGATGCGCGGTACGGCTGGGATTTCAGCGCGCGGGGGCGGTTTGGCGTGGGGACGCGTGATGCCGCGGATCCAGGTGGTTTAGGCGGTAAGCGGGGTGTGCGAGCCGAAAATGTGAGCGGGAAGCCGCCAAGCCGTGCGAAATCGTGTGCCTTTGGGCGCTTTGGGTTGGAATTTTTGGAGGTTTATTATTACCGTGTAGGTCCCTGAGGAGGTGGGGCCTGGGCTGTGTTTTTTTTTTTTTTTGGAGAAGGGGCCTGGGCTGCTGGGCAGTTTGCCGACGTCGATTCGCGTTTTGCGAAGGGCAGGATGGGCCGATATCTATCAGGCCTTGCGACTTACACATGCCAACAATCGCGTCGAAAATGATCGCATCCCGAGCAGCTTGACCGGATCCAATTGTAGAATTGGATTGTGTCCTATTAGATTTGGTAAAAAATAGGCATTTATATATAATTTGTATATGTTGCAAAATGAAAACATATAATACTGCTTCTGAAAATTTAATCGAGTTATTGAATCTTGACAGCATAACTAGATTTTGGTGTTTTGGTAGAGCTTGAAAACATATAATACGAGCTGCTCAACCGATAGAGTTGAAGTTGTTTTAGTGAACCGCTTGACAACCACTCCATCCGCTTCAAACTAGAAGTCACTTTGACTTTTAATTTCATTCATTTTGCTATGTATCCTGATATATTATTTATCTAGAGACATAATAAAATTGATGTACCAAAAAAGTAAAAAGTGACTTATAGTTTGGAATAAAGGGAGTTCAACACAGAATGTTAGTGTTTCACATTGTGTGGTGCAATTGATGGAGAATACAATGTCACTGTTTCACATTCTTAGTTGGCAATTTCACATATTAGAATTACTCTCGCTAGTTGTCCTCGAGAAGATATGGAGAAAATGCATGTGCACTAGGTCATTGACATCTAAATGTTGTGGGGTTAAGATGTTGTAGTTGTTTGTGCTTAGGCTAGTTTAAGCCACATTAATGCTTTTACTTTAAGTGTTATCCTAGAGTTTAGTGAGGTTTGCACACCTCTTTACTATTGTGCTTACACACACATGTAAGTGCAATCAAGCCCTAAGTAGGTTTTGGTGATGTTGGCCACATAATTAAATGACTAATGGCTTTTACAAGTGTTTAACAGCGGATCATAAGTTATGGGTGCAAAGAAACACGGGAGGAGACCCCCCCCCCCACCCCCACTCAAAAGCATGGCTTGCAATGACTAAGGAGCAAGATTGCTTCATTTTATGTTTTGAAATTGAGTTATAGAACAAGCCATACTATCAAGGGGGATACTAATAGTGTGTTAGGTGGAACCAAGTGCTCACATCTGTACCTACATCACAAATAAACCCAGCCATAAAAGCCAAGATGATCTTCATTCTAATCTGTTCTGGCCTGCGCGAAACCTTTGCGCATGGAGGCAGAGCCTCCGCGCCGTGGAGCCTCCACGCTCTGTATGGTCGACCGTTTTGTGGGAGTTGAGGGGGTATTTATACCTTCTCGGTCATCTTCTTCACTCACTCATTTCGACCTAAAGCTTTCTGTCTCTCTCTATTCTTGGTGCTCCCAACTCCCTTTGCTCAAATCTTGGTGATTTCTTGAGGGATTTTGGCAAAAGAGACTGTGAGAAAGCAAGAGAAAATCCATAGTCCACATTTAGATAGAACTTGTGTAGTTTTTTATAAGTGGTTTTAGCCTTAGTTTTTTAAGTTGTCTAATTTACCCCCTCTCAAATGTCACAGTTATAGCCATAGTTCTTTAATGTTGAATCCTATCAGAAATAGGACTCCTACTTGTATGTACGAGGATCTTGGAGGGCACTATACAAACAAAGGGGGAGGAGGTCATAGGCGTCAACTAAGCCAACACAAGGCTTGTAAGGAGCAATTAGGAGCGCTCGAGATGACTAGGCTAGACATTTCTATTGCACTAGTTTTTTATGTACGACAAGAATTAGAGGGCCCTAGAGGATCAAGCAGGGTTGTGAGAGAGCGCAACAAGCACTTGTACTCTGTTGGAGCTATGCTTATATAATTTGCGGTTGTTTTTTTCCAAAATCCTATTTACTTGTTGTGGTTGCTTCAACATTGTCCTCTAGAATTTTCTACGAGAATCATCTACGTTGTTTTTATACGGTTTCTGTCATACTCTCGATATGATTGCAAATGTCTGAGGATTGCTATGCATAACTAGAGATGCCATATTCTATAGTGGTAAGCCGTTGTTGTGTACAAAGCTTATTACACATAATTTGTCACGCAAGTACTTATTTACAAAACATAGCTTCATTAAGTTTGCTAATTTCTATCCTTGTTATTGTTTCCTCACTGTGAGCTACTGAGTAGATCATAGTCCCATGCCATGTGTGTAGGCCATCACTAGTGACAAAACTTTACACTCGGAACGTAGATCACACAGCTACATGAATTCTAGAAAGAAGAACACTCATCCACCGAGTGCACATGTTAGATGCATCCCTTTCTTACTGAAGTTGTATGTCAACTTAGTAGAAAGTCACAAACAAAAAATATAGAGCAAGATATATAGAAAACAATTATAAAAGTGATTCAAATGGTTGAACGAGGTGGCGGTGACGACGGCGGCGAAGTTCAGAGGAGTTGAGTCGACGACATTGACAAGGGATGTTGAGGGACATCGAGGGATGCCGGGAGACATTGGAGGACATTGAGGGGGTTGAGATTCGACGTGACGTCGATAGACATCACATGACGTTGAAGGACGCCAAATGGCAATGAGTGACTTTAAGGGACGATTCTACCAAGAGAGGTGTCAAGTGATGTAGAGTAACGTAGACAAACATCGAGGGACACTGAGTAAAACTGAAAGATGTCGTGAAATATTGAGGAAACACGAGTGACATCGAGGGACACAAGAGGCATCAGTGGACAATAAGATTGATTTAGTAATTTTAGTTGGATCTAGGGAGAAGCTAGAAAGATCTCTAATCAACATGGACTCGACGAATCCTTTTACACTCTCCCAATAGAGCGTCGGTTGTGGAGAGTAACCCATCTTCACTAGCTAATGTGATCATATACCTATCATTCAAGTCTATATCTATATACTTAATAATATTAAAGAGCCAAAATTATATCTCTATTTTTCATCCACCTCTAGCCTAACTACCCGGACGGTGAAAAGTTCTTTAGTTTTTTCTTTTTACTTTCCAAATGGCACTCATGCACTCTGTGCCTCGTAGGTAACCTATACTCATAATCCACGATCATACGAGTTAGAACAGCTCACATGTAATGATCATATCTGATTTCTATACGTACCGAGTTTCGTTGGCGTGCACGGACACGTTTAGTTAAACAGAAATACTTAGGCTCAGGCGCCCGATCGTCCGGACGCCTCCATTGCTAGGCCACGACGCCAACTTGAACGACCCAAACATTCCACTACGCCCGCTTAACTGAGAATTGTGCAGTCAATCCACTCCACAAACAAGACCAAACCATACTCTCTACTTGTCGAGTTCTCCTTGCTGCCGCGGCATGGTCCACGGTGACCCCTCTAGCGCAGCGTTCTTCAGTGCGCCCGGTGCCCGCCTGCCTTCCTTCATCCTTGCTCCCCACCACACTCGAGCGTCGTCGTGCAACTTCTTCCCTCTCCACCGTGCTCACCGACTGATGTGTGTGGTTTCCAATGTACATTGCTCCCCCGCCAGTTTCTGTCCCTCTCTGGCGACAACTCGAGCTAGGAGTGGCGACCAATCGGCCTTCCCCCTCTATCTCCATGGCGCCCGGTCCGCTGCCTCCCTCGGCGACGGTCTCTAGCAGTGATGCGTACGAGATCGGGTAGGGGCAACTCCCCCGGCAGGGGCGACTAGGCTAGCAGCGGCTACGATGACGGTGGCCAGGATGCAGACTTCCGGAATTGGCCGTTCCCCCGCTCTGTGTTGCGTCGTACGGAAGAAAAAAGGGTGAAAACTGCATGTTGTAAGGGTATGTTTCAAATATTTCAGAGATATGTTGCAAGTGTTGTTATTGATGTTGCAAAAGTAGATCGACATGTCGCACATGTTGTAGTGACTATACACGTATGTTAGTGTATGTTCCAAATGTTTCAACTATTACATACGTATGTTGTAAGTGTTTTATCTGGATGTTGTAAAAGTAGATCTGGATGTTGCATATACATGCATGTTGCAAGCATATGTTTCGTATTTTCAGGTGTTTCATATTTATGTTTGCAAGTGTTTTTCATCTGGATATTGCATATGTTTGCAATGGTTTTCAAATATTTTTCAGGCATTTTCACAAGTGTCACAGACACTTGTCTCAAGTGTTTCAACTGTCTTCTTTTGTATGTTGCAATAATTGTATCTGGATGTTTCAAAAGTAGATCGGGTGTACGTGGATTCGGGTGGGAAGCGGCTGGTGACGCGGGCGATGTTCGGTCAGACGTGGGCGACGTTCGAGGCGGCGCGAGCCCACTGCTGGTGCGCTCGCTCGCGAGCCCGACGTGCTAGACGCTCGCTCACTCCTTGTACGGGAACCGTCAGGAGACGTCTGGCCGCTAGCAAATCTGTTAGTTAAAAGGTTTTTTTTATCCATACCATTATAATTTTACAAGTTTGGAGATATATCATTATAATTGATCTATTTGAAGATCATTATAATTTCATCACTCCCTCGTTATGTCATTTTCTACGTATCCTGCATACAAGGGCCACTGGCAGACATGTATTCCTACGGGAACGCCTATGGGGGTTAGTCTCCGTCTCCTCCGTAAGAATAAGCCCGCCCGCGGCGGAGCGATTGGCCGCGGCGGACAGAGCGTGAGGCGGAGCGGCGGCGAGCGCCTGCGGTGGCCTACGCACAAGCCGAGCGGTGGCGATGCTCCGCTCGCGTGACGGGCGCCCGCGGTGGCCTGCGCGCGAGCGGCGCGGCGGCGAGCGCGCGAGCCGGAGAGCGCGACGAGCGCCCGCGCACCTTGAAGCGGCAGCCCTCCTCCTCCCCGGCGGCCTCGGACCTCGAAGCGCCCTGATGCGGCCTCAGGTCATCCACCGCTGCACGAGATGGCCGAGGGTGTGGCCGAGGCCGTGGCCCCGGCGCGCTGCGGCCGCGCCGAGAGCGCCGCCTGGTGCGGTACCGTGCCTCCCTCGACGACGTGCTCCCGGCAGCCACGGCTTCGTGCACCTCACGCGGGGCCAGGCAGCACGTGCCCGCGGGTGGCGCAGGGGCACACGGTGCTGACTCTCTCGCGGTCCGACTACTCCGCCGCGGCGGCGTCCATCGGCTCCCGCTTCTTCCCGGACTCGCACGACCTCTGGGAGTGCCTCCCTACGACGTCATCGATCATAGGCCTCCTGTAGCTCTTCCATAAGCTTCTGCGAAGTGCAAAGACATGGCCGAAGTCCCACCATGGCCACGTGCCTTGCGTTCAAGTGCTGCTCCGCTATCATCGGCCGAAGCTGTTGCTGAGGACTCCCCAGCTGCGCACGTCCGAGTCATCGATTTCGTCCATGAAGAAGCGTGTGAACGGGTTGTCGGGGTCGGCCCTCTTGGTGACACCATCCGGGACCTCCTCCTCCGCCCTGACCACCACGTGTTCCGGGCTTCCGGCATGCCGGGCACTTGGATCATGGCCGGCGGGCTCGCGGCGAGCGCCTTGCAGATCGCCGCGGCGAAGCAGGACAAGCCGTTGAACACGATGTGGCGGACGCTGGCGTCGGCCACGACGCGGCGCGTGAACCCGAGGAAGAAGTTGGAGACGAGCGCGAGCGGCGGGGACGGCAGCGACGCCAGGAACTCGGCGAATGGCCCGCACAGGACGGTCGCGTGCATGAACGTCAGGTGCAGCGACTGGCACGAGAGGGCGTCGGTGGACTCGATGCCCGCCGGCAGCGCGGGAACAGGAGCGTGACGAGGCCCACCGACGCGAGCAGACGGTTCCCAGCGAGCGTTGCTCCGCCGCGGAAGTCGTGGAAGAACGCGGGCGAGCGTTCCTCCACCGCGGGCGGGTCTGTTCTGACGGAGGAGTCGGGGACTTCACGCCCGTTCGCGTTTCTGTACGTGTATGTACCTGACGGTATAGATGTGCAACGGGCCGGCCCGGTACGGCACGGCACGGCAACGGGCCGGCACGACCCGATGGGGTCGGGCCGACAAGGCACGACGTGCCCTGCGGGCCGTGCCGCCATGGGCTTCGTGCCTGGCCGACGGTCCAGGCACGGCCTGCTGGGCCGTTTTTCGTGCCGGGCCGGCCGGAGAAGCACGGCTAATCCAGCGTGCCGGGCCGTGACAAAGAGAGAGGGGGGAGGCCAGGGCGCCAGGCTACCGTCGTTGCTTCGGAAGGCTATGGACGACGCGACCTCTCCATCCGCGGAGGATGAGCGATGAGGAGGCTGGATCCGCGCAGAGGAGGCATGTGGAAGAGCAGCAGCGCGTGGCGGTGAGGAGGAGGTGGCCACCGTCGGCGGAGGCGGGTTGGAGTGGAGGTGGGATTCGGCGAGCCACGGGGAAGCAGGAGCTCGAGGCGTCGCTGGTCAGCGGGGCGGAGCTCAAGCACGCCACGCTCGCACCCAAGGCGCGGCCTCGTGGAGGGATGGGAGGAGAGGAGCCCGAGGCAGGTTGTGGATGGCCGCCGTGGTGTTCTGCAGCTTGTGCGTGAGGAGGAGGCGGGCGGCTGTAGGGTGGAGAAGCAGGTGAACGACGGGGGAGGAGAAGGCGTCGCGCCCACGCCTGCAGCGTGTCTTGGTCGCGTGCGATCCCACAGTGTGCAGTGAGGAGGCAGGAGGTGGTGGCGGGAGGGGGAAGGCCGGAAGGAGTTAGGGACTTAGGGTTGGGCTGGGGGGCGTGCAGTGGGGCTGCACATTGCTGGTCAGCGGGGCCCAGGAGGAGGGGGAGGCGGGGACGCCTGGGCCGCGGGGAGGGAGGAGGAGGAGGAGGAGGGGGGGAGGGGGGGGCACGGGCCGACCAGACCGACGCAGGCGGCCGTCTGCGTGCTGCCCACACAGCCTAAGCAAAGCAGCCCAAGCACGGCCTGCTCCCTCGGGCTGGGCCAGCCCGGGCCCGCACTGTGCTCGTGTCGGGCTAAAAAAAGGGCTTCGTGCCGTGCCGTCGTGCCTCGGGCTGCATTGACATTTATACCTGACGGTAGGCCCGTGTCGAAGGAATACGTATAAAATGGCATGGACGAGGATGTATTGAAATTATAATGACAGTTAAATTAGGTGCGAACTTGCAAAATTATAATAATACGAATAAAAAAAATCTAGTTAAAATCTGACGGGGTCAACGGGTGTACCCCACCCGACAGACACCGCGGGGCCGAATAACACAGCAGGCCACGTCCCACCAGACAGCAGGCACCAACTTCGCTTGACTAGCTTCGCTGCCCAGCAAAGATGGCGGCTCCTTCACCCCAAACGGCGACTGGCAACCGGGATCGACGAGATGTTCAAGCGCACCGGCGGCCCGGTGCTCAACCGGTGAAGGGTGAGCCCATGTACCCAAGCAGCACGCCTTAGGCGTTCTTCTCTTCGCCAGCTTTGCAGGTCAACCGGTACGATCCTTTCAGACTTCGTCTCTCTTTTCTCCCCAATCTCGTCCTATCATCCCTTCGGCTTACACCTACGTCTACACCAATCAATGATCTCATCTGCAATGATCTGTTCTGTTTCGCCGTGATCCGATCTTCCCTGGCTCGTTGAATCTATCGACCCATCACAGGATCCCCTTCCGCAGATCGGGCTTATAGACGCAGACTGCAGATACGCTAGTGTCAGATTAGGAGGCATCTTTAGATCCTGTAGTGGCCATGGTTGCTTGAATAGTTTTCTCTTCGCTATTGGGATTTGTGGCCCTTTTTCAAAAACAAAAAAGATTTGGATTTGGGACTTGGGCGTCACCCTGTTCGCTTATGCTGAAATTTAGCTTTCGCTGATGCTTACGCTGATGCTAATTGGACGTCACCTTTAGTCGCACGGTCCCGGCTGCACCTCACTTTGTTTTCACCAGATAGGAAAGCTGGCACCTCCCATTTGCAGTGCATATCTGACATATTAGATCTTTCCCTTTAACTACTAGGTGATTCGGGATCCTGTCTGTTTGTGCCTGCCTTTGTTAGTTGACTGGCTCACCCTCATCGGAGGAACAAAGCTGTAACTCATACTGGTATGGCTGCTTATAGCATTCACTGGATGTTGCAGTAAGATTCTGGTTATCTTGTTCATACTTTTGTTTACATACACGATTGGATTGATACCTTATCTCCAGTACATCTTATTGTCGCGTCCACTCGTTTATAATAATCATTTAATCAAGCATATTCCCACCCTGAATGCAGGAGACGCTCATATTGTTAAGAGGAAATGCTTTCTCGGACCAATCCGTCTCCTCTTATATATGCTGCATATTTAGGATCATTTTATTGTGTATGTACTTCCTTTTTTTTTCAAAATTTGTAGTTCACTTTAGTTTTGTACTAAGTCAAAGTTCTTAAACTTTAAAGTTTATAGAAAAAAATATAAACATATATAATATACCAAATAAATGCACTATCAAAACATATTTGAAGTTGCAGATGTTTGTGTATTTTTTTATAAACATATTCGAAGTTAGAGAAGTTTGACTCATAACAAAACCAAAAATAGAGGCGAGGTAGCATTATTTATGTACTCTACTATAGTCACATACCAGAAGTTCAACCTGTTGGCCAACTGGGAATTCATATCTGCCATTTGTGCTTTATTTCCAGTGAGATAACTAATGGCCACCATATTTGCAGTATATGCATATCAAAACATTTCGTTTCAGCTTTTGAATGACACTAATCCTTAGTTGTCTATTTGCTAGCGTGTGAATTCTGATAGCTTTGTGATTTCAGATTTTGTAAATGTGTGGAAGACAAGCATGGTCATATAGCGAAGCGGATATCGCGTTAGATTCCGAATCTAAAGGTCGTGGGTTCAAATCCCACTATGATCAAATATATTCTTTTTTTTTCTTGCTGTTTCTGTTTTTTCCCCAGCAGAAAGTAACATTTTGGCATCAACTGCCACAAGGTCTTGATGTTTCTGTTTTTTCCCCAGCAGAAAGTAACATTTTGGCATCAACTGCCACAAGGTGTCCAGTCTTGCATTCTTGCGTGTGAAAAACAGTGGTCCCATTAGGCCTGCTGCCTTCGGCCCTTTAGTGAGAGTTGTAACGAAGTGCAGTACTGTTGCAGTGCTGACATTTTATGGGCCTGCAGTTGTATGTAAATGCAGGCTTGCATGATATTAGCTCATAGTTTATATTCCTTTTGACAATTGTAGCATGCTATCTGCTTGTAACTGGTGCTCAAGGCAGTCCCAATGCTAGAAACTATATGTAGTTTGTATACCTATTAATTTTCATAGACACTACATATAAAACCATGTTCCCAATGGATGGTTTCTATGGAACAATTTTTTATCCAATCATATAGGGTGTGTTTGGTTTTATGGCCAATTTCTAGCCTCGCTAGAATCCAAGCCTAGGCAGCTTTAGCATGTTCCTAGCAAGCCAATCGTTAGTTGTTTGGTTGCCTATATTGTCGAAGCCTGGCTAGCAAATGGCTTGTTTGGTTGCCTGATTTGTTTCGCATAGAATCACCTCTTCTTGATGTTGGTGAGGTTACCCCTTGAGGGATTTCATCGAACAGGTGGTGCTCATCCTCGGTGAGCAGCAGGACGAGCACGGCGCGGCAGCCATCACCATGGCGAGCACGGCGCCATCAGCCATCACCACAGTGGTCCGCAACCTGCCACTCACGACGCACGACGCTTGTTCTTGGGTTTCGTTCGTGGTTTCTTTGGCTTCTTGGGTTTCGTCCGTGGTTCCATGGGCGTTGTTCTGAATGGTTCAGGAGCTTGCCGAGTCCGGATCCAGCAAGAGGCTGGCGAGCGACCGCTACGCATGTGTCGTCTTCGTCGTTCACGACTGGCGTCTTCCCCTTGCGGCAACGCTCATTCTCCGCCCAGTCGCGAGCCCCGCTCTCCCTCCCGGCCGTGAGCAAGAGCAGAGGAAGTCGGCGAGCCCCCTCCTCCCTCCCAGACGCGAGCAGCAGCAGATGAAGCCGGCGAGCGCTAGGTCTATGCACTACCCCGGCGAGCAGCGCTGCTCCGGTAGCGAACGCATGCGCGAGATCCGCCGCGCGTGGGCTCTGCTGCGCGTCCCCATCCCCGGCGTGCCTCCCCCATGGTCGGCCGCGCGAGGTCCAGCTCCTCCCCTTCCGGTCGCTGCTCCCCCATCTCCGGCGGCGCGCGCGAGGTCTGGCTCCTCCCCTTTCGGCCGCGCGAGCTCCTAGGTCCGGCCACATGAGCTCCTAGGCGACTAGGGAGGGCCACCGTAGACGACGCGGGAAAGGTCGCCGGAGACGGCGCGTCCGCGGTGGAGCAGAGGGCGACGTTCCGGGTGGTGAGGAACCACGGAAGGGAGGTGATGCGAACTAGACGGAGGGCTGGCTCGGGCCTGGCTCCAGGAGAACAGCTGGCCAGGGCACAGCAGTACGGATGGCCAGTTCTAGCCATGCTCCAGCCCACTTCCAGACAACTAAACAGGCCAAAATTGGCTCCAGGGAGCCAAGCTAGAGGATGGCCACACAATCAAACACACTCATACATTCTCTTCATTCTCTGACAATCATATCCCTTCATGTCTTGATTCTCGTGTAAACATGGTTTCTAACTTAGACCCGATTTTTATGATTTTTGCTCTCTCTCCAATAACTACCTTGCCACATCAGCAAAACGCTTAGGTGGCGGTACAATTAATGTCCATAAAAACTATGATGATTTCTGAATTGGGAGTACCCCTGTATCTTTTAATTTCTATAGACACTACATATAGAAACCATGGTCACAATTGATAGTTTCTACAGAACAATTTTTTATCCAATCACATACACTCTCTCTATTCTCTACCAATCCACATCTCTTCATGTCTTAGTTCTCGTGTGGACATGATTTCTAACTTAGACCCGGTTTCTATATTTTTTGCTCTCTTCAATAACTATCTTGTTACATCATCAAAACGCTTGGGTGGTAATACAATTAATGTCCATAGAAACTATGATGGTTTCTGCGTTGGCAGTGCCCTAAAGGAATTATTTTTTATGGATTATGGAAGATGGAACCATTCAGTCATAGAAAAGCTACGTACTATGACAGTGGCCTATTGTTCGTTTCATCAAATGTTGGTACTCGGCACAACATTGTGATTCTGACTGTGGTCTATTGTTCGTTTCATCAAATGTTGATAGTCGGCACAACAGTGATTCTGTTTTGTTCTTGTGATTGGATAGAAACAGAAAAGGCAGCATCAAATTGTTGCATTTATATGTAATTTTACACGAGCCTTGCCATTCATACTGCACTCGTAGTTCAGTATAAATCTGTGTTCAATAATTTCGTCGGTTACTCTGCAATGCATTCAAGAAACTGTAGACAATTAGCAGAAGTAACAATATGGAACTGCCTCATTACACTAACAAATGCACAATTTCACTGATATGTTTTCTCAACTATTAGCTGACAGGAATGGCGCCTGCTTATACCAGGTTCACCACCAAAGTTACGATAACTGGTCACTTCACGTTTGTCAACATTAGTAGAGCCCAAGCCACACGATACAAACAGACCCTTCAGAACAGTCGAACAGACCATGTCCTAATGCATTTCTGAGGCAACTATCACCAATGGGCAGGTACTAAATGGAAAATACACAAGATGCTGGTGTCAGATGAGCAATTTGAGATTGGCAGCAAAATCTTGCAGCTTGACATGGCATGGTTAACTTCCCCAGTACTCCCATTTTCTTCAGAACATTTCCTGTGATTTCCGCACGATGCGCCGCACCTTTTTCTTGAAATCCTCCCTCTTCTCCCTCCATTCCTTCTGCATGAGAAATAACTGGTTTTCAGAAACAAAGAGGCACTTTGCAACATTGTAGTGACAGAAAGTCCTCACGCAACACTAGAAGGATATCTGGATGAAAGTGATGATGCATCGATGCATGAGATGTCCAACGGAATTAAGCAAATAATAAATTCATGACATTTCAAGAGTAACACAAGTTATTTGAGAACTCCCGGAACTCAATTTTCAATGAGTTGGTGACACTAAGACATTTGTTTGAGACATCTCAGCACTGATTTCTTCTTTAATACTAGCATGCTATCTTGTCGTATAACACAAATAAACTTGTCATTTTACAACTACAAATTGGTGGCAAATACAACAGGACACAAACATGAAGTATTTGATATTATAGCAGCCCACAAGTAGAGGTCCAGTAAACCAAATCGGTATAAAGTAAATTGCTCTTTTTTTTGCGCAAAGCATAAAGAAAATTATTAGGTGAACTTACAGCTGCCTCAATGTTTGCTGGAGACTCGTCATTTGGACTAGAGAGCATCGATATAATGCTCAGAACTATGCTTTCAACCTGCAAATGGATAACAACCATCAACTTAACAACTAGTGATAGCTTACAAAAGTATTCACTCATGAAAGAAGTCTTCTGTTTATTATTCTACCTTGAGACCAAAACAGAGCATTCTCTATCTATCTAGTGGAAGCTAGGCAAATATAACAAACTCTTCAAGACCTGATGATGAATCCAAAAATCAGGAATTCACTGCTCTACCTCAAATTGCTCAGGATTCCTAATTGCTTAGTTATGGGGAAGCATTGTATCAGGCTATACGACAATATTTCAATATATGATTCACTGGCAATTAACCACATTCATGATTACAGATCTACCAGTGAACTTCTGAATGTTGTTTTGATGATGAATCTCAGTAAATTTCAGTAATATAACAAGGGCTTCGTAGTGGAGAACAGAAGATAAAAATGGGGGGAAAAAGGTATGTATGTAAACATAGTATACGAAGCCGTACAGTGTGCACAGGTGTCCAACGCTCACTTGCGAGCTCGTAACCGTTTGGATCTTCACCCGGTGGGTGAAGGATAGAGATACACACCCGCCCATCCGGATAAACTGGCATTTCCCCAAATATTATGCATGATGTCAGAAAACATAACTGCAGATCAAGTAAATAAATACAATTTTCACTAATAAAAAGCCAACCATTTGGATGCCACATTTCAGAGGTGAATCTGACTGATGGCGGGCTATTTGGGTAATTTTGTGGGAAGCTCATTATCGCATTAAAATACCCTCCATCACTGCAAAGTAAAGATTAATATTAGTGTGTTGCTCAGAAGATAAAGACAATACTATTTACATGACTGCATGAATGCAATGCTTCAAGACAAATACAAGGACAGCAAACACCAGTATTATGTTTAAGGTCTGTTAGTAGTTCACAGTGTTAGCTGATTTTTTTCATTCAGAACTGACACTTTAATTTCAGATTGATATGTGATCAACTAGAGTAACCAGGCAATTGACGAGACCGGCACTGGTAAACATCTCTTTGAAGCCAATAAAATATCAATCAAGGAATGCATTAAACTTGAAAATACATTGATCACACACAACCAAACTACTTGGGATATTCTTTAGGTTCCACTTCAACTTTCCTTGCAGTACTCTGTTTTATTTGCAACAAAGTGAACATTCACATTTCAGCAGTACAAAAACAAAACAAAAACAAATAACTAATAGCTCCGCTGTTTGCTAGCCGCTTAGTTCAAATGGAGAATTATGCTGCAAGAGATTCTGCAGCTTGCGAGTAGCCAGCCAGTAAAAAAATTAAGAATGCATTATTATAACTTTATCAATGCTATAAGTTACTTATCCTATCGCTTGATCAGGATTTATCAAAGAGAACATACTTCACAATAAACACTTCCAGTCTAACATTCCTGTTTATTTGGCGTCAGGCCACCTTTTCATTCATCTTGGTTGTACTAAGAGGCGTTTATAATAATCATGGTACCTTTTAAGTCTGACTTTGCTATCAATTAGAAATGAATTTTCTTCATAAAATGTAACCAAATTGAACGAGCATGTCAATATCGGAAATGTTCAATTTTATATAACCAATTTTAAATATGCAGCAGAAAAAAGCTGACAGATAAGAAAAACCCCAGAGGCACACCACTTCTGATTATGTAGTTAAGGTATCACAAAAAATTCCACACACTTCAGCTAGTGGCAGGCTATTCAAGTGACTTCCTAAGTTCCTAGTATGCTGCATGCTCTCTCAATACAAACCAACCCATCTTTAAGAATGATAAAACAGTTATCAAACACAGAAGGCATTTACAAATGTGCACATACAGTGAACTCATTTACCAACACTAGTGTTCTTTCAAATTTATTAGTATCAGATTATCAGTGACCTGAATGTTTTTTTGCGTACACAGAAAAAATAGAAGGCATATTTACAGCATCCAGTGACCATTCTAGTTCATAATGTATTTCAGTAATTAGTAGTAAAAGAATTCACATAGGAATTATGATTCATGTATTTTATCTCTACCTACAATCAAATTTCAAACCTGGGCAGAAAGACTGTCTGCTATTAAAATTCTGCTCATGCACCAAACAGGTTGACAAAATTAAGGTGACTCTACTTGGGTCAAGTAGCACCAATTCATTCAATATTAAATTACAGAAACGATAAATTGACGCAACTATCTGCTACGAACTCCAAACATACATAGTCACATTTCGTAACATGATGCAGAACCTATTCTAAACAACCAGCAGCATGCCTATGGTGCCTATTTTAGCCCATCTTTCAATACAAACCCCAATTCAGAATATACACAGTTTATCCCTGAACTCCGATTAACAATTCCCTAGACCCTGATAAGCAATTGAAGACCCCGATTCTGTACTGATACAGCTATGAACATATTTAAAGAAAACAGAACTATTAGCAGATTAACAGAGCAGGCCGCGCACCTAGAACCAAACAAACTCGATGGAACTGGGCACCGGACATGGCGCCCAGTTGATGCACTAGGAGTACGCTACCCGCTACAACAATCAACAAGCAAAGAAAATTCCGCCCCACACCAGCCTCCACCAGAAATCAATCCCGTATAGTAAGATTTTCAATCGCGGCTTCCGGTCCACAGTAACACACAAACACCATCATATAGATTCATAGTCCATAGGGCATGGCACCGACACAACAAACAAGCAATTCATCCAGACAAGGCATGAAAGCACGCTTCAAATGGAGAGGATCTGACTCACTATAGGGTGTCAGGCGGTCCGATGATGGTGACCTGCCACTCGAAGACGTTGCTGTCGTCGACCAGCCCAGCCGAGAACCCATCCACCGGGTGCTTCGCGAGATCTGCGCCAATCACCATACGGCAAACCAACCCCAAGTCAATCAGACAAACAATCCGCAAGGAGGAAAAAAATCGAGCGGAAACCGATGAACGGGAACTCCGGCGGGCCGCACCTCTGAGCTGCTTCTGCAGGAGGAGGCTCGCCTGGCTGGTGGTGGCCGCCATGACAGGGATCGGTGGATGGGCTAGGGTTTTGCGTCGCGCGGAATGATTCGCGCTCTCGGGACGCGGTGACGCGAATTGATGGGCACCGCGGGCGCCTTATTTATAGACGTGAGGTGCGGCGGAGCTCGGGGAAGATGGGAATCCGAATCAGGAGGAGGCGAGCGGTGTGGGGGGAGAACGGAGAACGAAGCGGTGGTTGACTGGTAGGGTGCCTGCTCTGCCTCTGCTCTGCTACCCAGTGGATAGCCTATTTATGGAGATGGGTGGGCGGTTTTGGGGAAAAAAGGGAATCGGACTTGGCCATCCGATTTTTTTTTTTGCAAAATGCAACTATAGCGCTTTTCGTTGTTATTTGGTAATTAATGTCTAATCATAGTCTAATTAGGTTTAAAAGATTCGTCTCGTGAATTTTGTCTAAACTGTGTAATTAGTTTTATTTTTTATTTATATTTAATGCTTCATACATGCACCCAAAGATTCAATGTGACGGGGAATCTTGAAAAATTTGACAAAATAAAGTGGAACTAAACGGGGCGTTGAACTGAATTTGGGTTATATACGAGATCATGAGTCCAAATTATATACGGGATACGATGTGTACGAGGACAGTTTAGTAGAAAGTAAAAAAAGATGAAAAAATAAATTTAGGAGGTAGAAAAGCGGGCCAAAAGAAACGTTTCACTCTTTAAAATTAGAATAGAGAGAGATTTCAAACTCTTTTATCGTTAAGATAGCACTAGAGGGAACCATTTTTAAACAAAATCGGGTAAAGGCCCTGATTGAGCGATCTGTAGCTTTTTCAAAAGCACCTTTTAAACAATCTTCCTTAAAAAGCTCAAGAAATTGGTCTGAGGAAATTTCTCTGCTTTTAGTATAAAGTGTAATTTTTGGAGCACGAAGCTTCCCCAAACAAGGCCAAAGTCTCACGCATTCAAGCATTACTGCTATTTGGTACTCCATTTTTTGGGGAACACATGCTATTTGGTACTCCATGCGTTGCAATTATAGAACATTGTTAAAGTATGCTAATTTTGATCAAATTTATATGAAAATACTAATACTAATCATAATAAACAGCTACCACTAAATTCGTCATGAAACATATTTTTATCTACATCTAATTGGCGTTATAACTGTTGATGCTATTTTAATAAACTGAGTTAAACTTAAAATAGTTTGGTTTTAACTAAATCCATAATTATTTTTCTTTTGGGACAGAGGTAGCAAAACCTATTTGTAACTTTACAATTAATAAGCGCGAGTACTTCGATTTGGATTTGGCGCTCAAGAATTCAATCTGAGAAGTGCACGAATGCTGTTCCACTACTGTGTTCGTTCTCTGCAAACACGACGAAATGGTCATCAGGAAAGAATTGGTGCTCGTTGGTTTTAGCCAGGGCTTATCAGCCAGCCAATAGTATTTTCCTCTCACAACAAACCAGCATCAGATGGACTTATCAGCCTAGAAACCAACCAGTGAACATGCCGTCTATCTCAAAAAAGCCCACAACGACATAAATATGCTAGCCCACGTGAGCACTGACATTCAAATGATATTACTAATACCAAACTAAATCAAACTCTGCACCAAACAATCAACAAATGGAAAACACAAGCACTACACGTCTAGCAGAGGGGGAATTGTTAACGCTTCCTGGAAGAAGGCTGACCGATCGAAAGCTCGGAATCACCGTCCTGGAGCCGCCTCCGCGGACTGGCCGACATGCTGTTTCAGTGTTTCTGCACCATGAGTGCTGTGCGCAGAATAAAGAAAGGACACCGTCGACCAACGTGTTCTGTCCAGCCATTGAACCAATGCTTTCGCCCCCGTTGACTTCACTTATAAGGTCCGGTTTAGTTCGCGGTTAGGAATCAGTATTCGACACTGTAGCAATTTCGTTTGTATTTGACAATTATTGTCCAATCATGATCTAACTAGGCTCAAAAGATTCGTCTCGTAATTTACAATCAAACTGTATAATTAGTTTTTTTTATCTACATTTAATACTCCATGCACGTGTCTAAAGATTTGATGTGATGGAAAGAGAGTGAAAAAAATTAGAATCTAAACAGGGCCTAAGCTATATTTTTTTAGCCAACGAACAGTATTTTTCTTTCACAACAAATTAGTTAACAATACTTTAAGCTATATTTTTTCAGCCAACAAATAATATTTTTCTTTCACAACAAATCAGTCAACAATACTTTTAGTTATGACTTGTCAGTCAAGCGAACGTAGCACCCCCGCGCGCGCGCTGGACGAGCTGTTTTTATAAATAGGAGTATGATGGATTGGACGGAGGAGGCTGTTTACACATGACAGGGCTCGGCCACGGGCAGGCAGGAAGATTGCGTGGACGGGCGCGGAGCGGTGCCCTCCTCGTGAACGCCTGGAGGCAGACGTCGACGGCAACGCGCCAACGGGAGGGGCACTGGAACAGGACGAACGTTTCGGGCAAATGGGCCGACAAGGGTCGCGTGTGCGCGGGCTCCGCACCCTCGCCGCGCGCGGCAGGCACCCCAGCCATCCGTTGCTTTGCCCACGCCGGCCAGCGCGAAATGATGATGAGCCCGCGGACCGCCGTGGCGTTCCGTGCCGTCCCTTCCCCTTTGGCGTTCCGTGCCGTCCCCGGGTCGGAATCGGCAACTTGCTCGCCAAAGAGGAGCCCACCATGGCACGGCACCATGTGGTGCTTGTTCTCTCGTTGCCTACTTCGGCGAGCTGGTGTTCTTCGGTCGTGTTTCAATCTCGTCTCTAAAGACTGGCTAAATATAATGACTAAATTTTAGGTTACTTTAGCTTATTTGTGTCTTATGAACTAAATAATTTTTTTATGAGGTTAGCTAAACTTTACACGATATTTCAAACCTCCTGATTTGAACCTTAAGAGCTAAAGTGATTAAGCTTAATGACAAAACTTTAGATCAGGGATTCAAACAGGCTCTAGATATATGCGCAATTATCAACGTACCACAGGCAGGGTCCCCATTCGCTAGAGGCCTCTAAATTGGGCCTAAGTATTTGGGATCCGTTCCGCTGTCTCATCTCAAAGTGCATTTCTAAATCTCACTCTCTAAATCATAATTTAGAGAGTCATTTGCATAAAAATTGATTTCTATATCTTTTCACTTTTCAACAGTTTTTCTATATCTCATACGCACTTTAGAAAGCCATTCTTGTCTTCTATTTTTGGCTAGCGAAAAATTCGGAATAGAAGATAGCTATATTTGGATGACCATTTAGAGAAATTTGTTGGGCGTAGTTTTTCACCAAAATTTCTATTTCTAGCATTTAGAAAGGATATGGAGAGTTTATTGGAGATGCTCTAAAGGAGATGTTTGGTAGGGCTCTCTATAATTGATTTTCATGAGAATCACTCCTCCCGGCCAAATAATTTGAATCTCATACATGATTTAGGTAAAAAGAAAGCAATAATCGCTTTTCCATTTACACTAGAAGGTGGGAGCTAAAAAAAATCTGCTCTCCACCGCTCCTTATTCAAAACCCACGGAATCATTTTTTAATCAATTCTCAACCGCTCTCCAACTTGCTCCTCTACCATAATCAAATAGAATCAGTCCACTAAAGAATCAAGGAGTGGAGCCAAAGAATCTAGAAGTGGGGCTCTGCGAGACAGGTCCTAAAAGCCTGTTTGAAAAACGAGCATAGGTTAGTTTGGTCTTACTTAAATAAAACATAAATAACAGGAAAAAAAATAATGTTCTAAACATGGCGTCAGGGCCTAAGATGAAAGTGTTGGAAATCTGCCTACACCGCAGTGTCCCAGCATCCGATTTGCGACGCGGGTTGCTCGGTCAGCCAACCTTGTGATCCAAGCAGTATAAAAACACCGCAGGCTATGTTTGGATTTTGGATTTTGGTTTCGGCCCGCTGCCTTATAATATAGGGAGTAGCGAAAAGAATGGTTAAACTCTTCTCTCATGTGGCGTCAGGGGCGGATCAGAGCGGGCTGCGCCACAGGCTGAAAGCTGGCGATTCACGTTCAAAAGCAGATCGATCTTGCTTCCTAGGCTTACTTTTGTCTAATTAAGATCATAGTTTTTAGGTTAAACAGCACATATGTTAAAGGGGCTACATAGACTTGCCCCGGGCTGCAGCCCGGGCCCTGGATCCGCCCCTGTGTGGCGTGTTTTAATGCACTCTACAAGCCGGTAACACACTTCTAATTATGAAAACGTAAATAAAAAAAAAGAAGGGACAGTGAAGAATAAGGAACCACAAGGTCATTCCGTTAATCAATCGAGCGATGTTAATGTTGCCAATAATTCTGACACATGATTCAAAAAAAAAATCTCACACTGGTAGGTTTATTCTTCTTGTATCTTGGGTTGCAAAGTACTTTCTCGGTTCTAGAAAAAATACAATTTATAGCATACAACGCTAAGCGAAATCATTTTAAATTTGATTAAATTTATATAGAACTATACTGGTATTTATCATATTATTAGATTTGTCATCAAATATATTTCCATTGTATACATATTTAGGGACATAAATATTGATACCACTTCCACAAATTTGGTAAAATTTAAAGATATTTTGAGCCACCTTCCTATAGGGAGGTAATAATACATTATTATAGTTTAATGTATGGATAAATCCGAGTAAATTGAGCTTGGCCCAACCCATGGGCCTAGCTCAAGTCTACTGGGTTTTGGCCCGTCCATCTCAGCCTAAGCCAAGTCCGAAGTATTTATGTTATTCGTTTTCCAAGTAAAAAAAAAAAAAGGTGGCCTGCCCAGGTCTGAGACCGACTTGGAAAATGGATGTTTGACTCGTCCATAGGGTAGCCGTGGGTAGAATTATTTTTTCGACCTCAAATAATCAGGTTTTTCTGAACTTGTTTTGCTCAAAAATGTTGTCAATATGGATTGTTACCATTTTATTCAAGCTTATTAAATTTAGGGCTTCGGTTAGGATCTGTCATAGTAGCATAAGGCTCCCAGATTTTTTAGGACGGGCCGACTCCACTAGCTATGTATCTAAACATGCAAGCTATTTATTTCAGCAAAACACACCAGCTTTTTATTGACTACATCAATATGTCAAACAATCTACTAATCTATAATTTCCGTAGCACCACGCAGGGTATGAAAGCCAGCCAAACCCGGAACTAGCTCACGTCCAAGTAGTCAGTAGTCACTAGCCGGCGGCCGGCCAAAGCTAGCTCCATGGTTTTATACATTTCTGGCGGATCAAGCCCAGGTGCAGAGCGAATAATAACAAGTCATCAAGCAAACAAAAAGGACGCAACTTTCGCAGTCCCAAAAACGTGATGCACTGCACGTCACCAGAAACTACAATTTCGGCAGAGCCGCTTTTCCCCGGCGAGGCGACGATTGGACGGCCATCGTTTTCCCGGGCGGCCCCAACGCCACCACCGGAGCCGGTCCGGTCCAAAGCGCGATAGGAATAGGATAGATAACGATCGAAACATGCGGGTGCCGCCGGAGCGGATCGTACGAGCACAAGAGCAGAAGTCGCACGCTTCGTGCCACCAATAGTGCGGTCTCCGGCGACGCCGGTGGACCTCGCAGACTACACGAGCCGCAGCCCGCAGAGGCACAGATCCTCTCTTTTTTCGGTGACCTTTGCTGTTTGGATCTTGGTCTTTCAGGCAAGACGAATCTAGCCGGGCGTTAGGGTTAAAAAGCCGTATCTTTCAGCGTTCTTTTGATCAGCAGCCTCTCGCCTCTCGGTCTGACTGACCTGATCACATCGGCTGGCATCGTAAGACTGACGTCGTTGGTGTGCTGACTTCGGGACAACGGGAGTCCATAGGATCGTCCGTGCAAATAAATTTAACTTCTAGAAGTATCTTAACGTGAACAGGTTTGTTGCAACTTGCAAAGTTGCAAGGTTTACTAATTGCATGAATTATTATGCCTGCAAACGCTGCCTGTTGTATTAAAAAGAAGGCAGAATAGTCGTTTTAGTCCCTGAACTATTGCTCGAAGCTCATTTTTATCTTTGAACTTTAAAAACGTCCGTTTTAGTCTTCAAACTCTACTTTTAGCCTCAATTTCATCCTATAACTATGAAGTTGATTGTTTCAGTCCTTAAACTTTGTACTTTGAGCTCAATTTCATCCATAAACTATCAAAAGTGTATTTCGGTCTTTAAAATTTTATTTTCAACTCAACTTTGTCTATCATCCTACGTGGAACGCTGCACTGTTGCACCTGGTCAGCTCCAACACCACCAGCGATTAGAGATAAAAAAAATAATATTCATCCAAAAACTCTTTATTGGCCATTAATAATTCTAAGTTGTTATTTTTAATGTTATCTTATAATGGTATCGTTTATATATATATATCTGACTAGATGATTTTTGTGGGAGCAATAATGATTGCTTCGAACGCTATTTATTGCTTAAGAAACATGAATATATTGAAACAATAGCAAATCTACATTTTTTTCCTTAGCTACTTCTAGTGTTAGGCCCAATTAATAACCATTTGTGTATAAAATAATATTTTTATCCATAGGCGAAAAATAATTCAAATTTAAAAATATTTAGATCTATATTTATATTCCTTAGCCAATGTTGAAAGTGTGTTGTCGGATTTGATAGTTGGGACGATGCTAGAGACAATATTACCTAATGATGAATGTCCATCTCAAGTTGCAGGTGGTGCCGGACAAAGGACGAAGTTGAGCCAAAATGCATTTTGATAATTCATGAATGAAATTGTGCCTAAATATAAAGTTTTCTTGAGTTGAGTTGAAAAAAAATTGAAAGACCGAAATACACTTTGATAGTTTATGGATGAAATTGAGCTCAAAATACAAAGTTTGAGCACTGAAACGACCATCTTCATAGTTTTAGGATGGAATTGAGCCTAAAAGTAGAGTTTGAGGAGTAAAACGGCCGTTTTCAAAGTTCAGGGACGAAAATAAGCCTTGGGTAATAATTTAAGGACAAAACGGCTATTCTGCCTAAAAGGAAAGAAACCGTTTAAAAAAAATTGCATGAAGTTCAGATATGTCAGCGTTTGCAGGCATGCATGAGATGTTGGCAGGAAGGAACTTTTGTTATCCGAAGGAAAATCTGAACTAGTATTGCATAACCATTAACCATGATCTAACCATGACACCAGCACCGCAGTTAATTAGCCAACAAATGTAACGTGGCAAGGTACTTTAAGGTGTCTTCTTGGACTGCAGTCTGCAGCATCTATGCTTTGCATGCTGCACTAGGGTGTGGGAACTCACTGTACTTGTATGTTATCGCAGCTGCAGTTATTTGCAGGAACTACGGGCGGTGCAAAGGAGAGAGGTAGTGTGTGCTGAACTTCTCACCACAATAGGCGGCTCGGCCTGAAGATCGATAACGACAGCTTGGTTGGCGTTGATGACGGTTACGTCCTCCAGCAACTGAACTTTGGCGAGGTAGAGGTTAGGAAGGTGAGAAGATGTACCATCGCTTTGTAGAAGCATGTATTACTTATGGCCTATTTGATACGGCTCAACTTTATTAGTGAAGCTGTTTTTTTTTAAATAGCTTCATGAACAATTTTCTAAGTGAAGCTGAGCTGTTTTTAGAAAACTATTTGGCAAAACAGTTTCACCAACAACTTCATATATGGATGGAAGAGAGAAATGAGGGGCAGAGCTGAGATAAGCTATCTTTTTCAGCTTTATCCCAACTCATGTCTTTATAAGAGGGGAAGAAAAACAATTTCATAGGTAAACCTATGTGAAAAAAGTTGTTTTAAAAATGAGTATTTGGCAAATAAAATAGCTCACAACAACTCATGAAGCTGCTGTGAGCTGTGCCAAACAGGCCCTTAATACAGCCGAATATAATAATACTCGCTAATTTCCATTTGGTCTGATTCGAACACCGTGTAAACCTGTGTGAAAAAAAGCTAGTACAACCGTTCTCAATTAGCAGCCGTGGACACTTTGCTGTGGGTTCACAATACGTGTCTATGCGCATGCATCTAACACCTGAAAGGGCTCTAGTTTTTTGTTTGTTTGTTTAAGACTGACCCCGACTTTAAGTTCGGTCCTATTGAATATAAGATCAACCCCCTGTTATGTTTTAGGTCTTACCTAGATCTTAATACGAGATCCATCTCCCTTTCTTCCTTATCCGCACGGAGCGGAGGGGCTGCCGCTGTCTCTACCCTCCCCCTCTCCCCCCCTCCCCTCCCCCTTCCCCCATGCTTCTAGCGCCACCCCTCCATCTGCCCTCTACCACCAACCTCTATCCCGCTTCCACCGTCGCCCATTTGCCCACTACTAGTGCCGCCCCTCCTTGGCTGAAGTTCCTCCCTTTGCCCACTTACAACGCCGCCCCTCACCACACCGAAGCGCCTCCCTTCGCGAACGCCAGCACCACAACCTCCTCTCCGGTCATCTCCACTGTAAGTTCCCCGGCAGACAGCGGCCAGGACACATGCCACCCTCCAGCTCAACCCTGTCTCTGCTCACATCGTCGACGTCAACCAACCTTGTCGAGGTCGGGTCCTAACCTTGAGGCTCGATCTTAAGCTATTTCGATTAAGGTCGAGCTCTGGTAAGTGATATGTATAAGACTGACCCTAAGATCGCCACCTAGGACTTAAGGCTGATGGAAATCATCCCACACTATGGATGCTCTAAGCAACAATTTCATGTGCTAGATGCATGCGTGTGGACAAATTCTGAATGCACGAATCACAGCGGAGGTGTCCATGGCTGCTCCATAAAATTGCTCTCACTGAATTTAGATGCGCCCGCATAAAGGTTTCCAGTGTGAACACACGTGTACTGTAGCACACATGTACAAAGCAATGTGGGTAAGCAAGCACGAATCTAATAAAACTCTGATTGACATTGTGATAAAGATGAGGATGACCTGGAGTAGATATTCAATAGCATTTTTTGACTAATAAAAAAAGTAAGGACAAGGAACTGTTCGAGTTGCCATAGCTTCACAGCAGATACTTAAACGAGAGTTTGTTCTTTTCGTTAAAAAAAAAGATGGAGGATATCGAAGGCAGAAATCAAAATTTCATTTTGTTTTTAAGCTAAAATCAACCAGCTTGTTCGTTTCGGCTGGATTGGCTTATAAGCCATGGCTGAAAAAATCTTCTTTGGCAGAGTTTGATATGAGAAAAATCTTTGTTCAAGTTATGGATTATAAGCTCGTCTGAGCAATCCAGCCAAAACGAACAAGTGATCGGGTGTGGGTGTGGGCGAGTCAATGTGCACGTACGAAGAAATTAAATACAGCTTATACAGCTTATAAAGCATGATACATGGGCTTCTCATCAGTTAGTGGAAACACTACTACAAAATGGACCTGTTGTCCCGGGCGGTAACAGCCTTTAGTCCCGGTTACCGCGCCGGGACAACGATCCCGGGACTAAAGGTGGAACCTTGATCCCGGGTCATCGAGCCGGGATTAAAGAGGGACCTTTAGTCCCGGTTGGTAACACCAACCGGGACTAAAGGCCCTCCAAACCAGCGAACACAAGCGCACCCTTTAGTCCCGGTTGGGGTTACCAACGGGACTAATAATTCTGCTTTAGTCCCGGTTGGTAACCCCAAGCTGGGACTAACAGTTCCTTTTCTTTTTCTTTTTTTTGTTTAATTTGTTTTCAGTTCAGTTTACGTATTTGTTTAATATATAATATGTTTTTTTATGTACGTATTCTACGTTGCTAATATAAATACACGCATGCATATAATTACATCTAATTCTCATCTTGAGCATTATTATATTCGAATAAAGTATGAAACTATATATATTATAGATATATATATATATGTGTATATACAACACTTTCATAATCTTGTTCTCTAAAAATAACGATATCAATAAACATTTAATTTACATCATTTATTCCTTAAGATCAAAGTAGAACTCGCCGTTGGGATTTAGCACTTTTTCTAGAAGATATCCTGCTATTGACTCTTGAACTGCTTTCAGATGGTCTTTTTGCATGACCCTTCGTTTCAACCATTCAGTCTTGCATTTGAAATAAAAGGAAAAGTATTAATACACATATATGTATATATATTCTTTTAAAAATAAATAAATATTGATATATACGTACTCTGAGGACATCTTCAGGAGTTCTTCTTATGTGCGCAGTGATAAATTCACAAACGTAGTATCCACACAAGTTATTACCTGGTTCCTGCCGCAAACACCACTGTACGAGAAGAAGATTATTCTCATCATCTCACACGTAAATTGAAGTACGATATAGTAATTAAACACGTGGGGAAGTGTATATAGTACAACTTACTGGTATTTCAACTACATTAAGTGGTGCCTTGCAATCCTTGCGATGTTGCCGAATAAACTCTTTCCAAACCCTGTGCGACCAATAATGTACGATCGTTAATAAATTATGGCAAAGTCTATTCAATAATAGTTGTGCGCGAGAGATCGAAATTACCCCTGGATAATATCTATCATATCTTGGTATAGTGCCCGTTCTTTTCTCAACGAGTCAAAGATTAGTAACCGACTTGAGTTTAACTCAATGACAATGAGTATCCAGTGATAACACATTGAATGTCTCTCTAGATACAATTTTCTCTCTCTCTCAACACATGAAAATAAGTACATGTATATATACATATAGAAATAATTAAGTACATATGTATACCATATAGAATCTCTCTCTAGATATATATAAGAGATAGAATATATAATTACTAAATCCAATTAAATAAATCCAACATGAAATTAGATAAACTAGTAATAGATAATACATTTTAAAAAATCTAACTAACTAAAAAATTACCTAAAAAACTAACATATATCACCTAACAATCTAACTAACATATATCAATTATCTAATAAATCTAACTAACTAAAAATCTAACTAACATATATCAATTATCTAATAAATCTAACTAACTAAAAAATCTAACTAACATATATCAAAAACTATCTAAAAACTAACTAAAAACTAAATAATTACTAAATATTGTTTATTAGTATTATCTAAAAAACAATGAAAAATCCAACATTATAATCGACGGCCGGTAAGGCAGGCGAGGCGAAGTTCGGACGACGAGGCAAGCGGCGGGGCTCGATTGACAGTGAAACGAGGCCGAGGCGAGGCGAGGCTCGACAACCGGCAGCCGATCGAGGCCTTGATGGTAGAGATCGAGTTCGGCCTGGCGGTGGCGCTGGAAGCCTCGGCGACGGAGGGTGGGATCGGGTGTGGCGGAGAGCAGGATCTGGCTTGATCGCGGCGGGAGAATGGCGCTGGCGGCCGGGTAGGGGAGTAAACAACGGCGGCGGTGGCGGAGACGAGCTCGACGACGGCGGATGGCGCGGCCGAGACGAGATCGAAGATGAACAGAACAGACGTTCGATATATATTGGCCGGGACCCTTTAGTCCCGGCTAGTAACACCAACCGGGACTAAAAACCCTTTAGTCCCGGTTGGTTTGACTAGCCGGGACTAAAGGTATTTTTGGGCGCGCAACGAAATTGCCGCCCACCCTTTAGTCCCGGTTCTTAGTCTGGGCCGGGACTGAAGGCCTAAAAGTTTTGGCAACCCGCCAGCGTAATTGGCCTGGGGTTTTGATTTTGTTTAATACTAGGTTAAACAATTAATTCCATATCAACTTCAATACTTTGCAATATTTATTTTAAAAAATACTATTGATTACCAAGTTTGATCATCTCAGCAAGATCTACAATTGTTACATAGATCATTTTCCCATTTGAGAAATTTTTATCAAACACTAGTCACAATTTTTCTTATCTCTTATAGACTTCTAAAACTATGTCACACACTTGTGAAAATTGAACTACATTTTGTTCAAGCTTTCTCAAATGAAAAAATGGTCTATATAAGGATTGTAGATATTGATGATATGAACAAACTTGGTATTCAAAACTTTTCAATTTTAGACAATCTAGGGTTCCGAAAACTAGTTTGTAGGCGTCGAAATTTAAAAATCATAAATTTGAACCGTCCAAACTTTCTCAAATGGAAAGTTCACCAAAACAACAATTGTAGATATTTTTGAGTTTAACAAACTTGGTATTCAAAACTTTTCAATTCGAAGTCATTTAGAGTCCATAATACTAGGGTCAAAGTGTTGTTTTTTCATTTGACCAAATTTGACTTGGTCAAACTTGCTCAAATGAGACACTAAATGACCTCAGATGAAAAAACTCTGAATACCAAGTTTGATCATCTCAGCAAGATCTACAATTGTTACATAGATCATTTTCCCATTTGAGAAATTTTTATCAAACACTAGTCACAATTTTCCTTATCTCTTATAGACTTCTAAAACTATGTCACACACTTGTGAAAATTGAACTACATTTTGTTCAAGCTTTCTCAAATGAAAAATGGTCTATATAAGGATTGTAGATATTGATGATATGAACAAACTTGGTATTCAAAACTTTTCAATTTTAGACAATCTAGGGTTCCGAAAACTAGTTTGTAGGCGTCGAAATTTAAAAATCATAAATTTGAACCGTCCAAACTTTCTCAAATGGAAAGTTGACCAAAACAACAATTGTAGATCTTTTGAGTTTAACAAACTTGGTATTCAAAACTTTTCAATTCGAAGTCATTTAGAGTCCATAATACTAGGGTCAAAGTGTTGTTTTTCATTTGACCAAATTTGACTTGGTCAAACTTGCTCAAATGAGACACTAAATGACCTCAGATGAAAAACTCTGAATACCAAGTTTGATCATCTCAGCAAGATCTACAATTGTTACATAGATCATTTTCCCATTTGAGAAATTTTTATCAAACACTAGTCACAATTTTCCTTATCTCTTATAGACTTTCTAAAACTATGTCACACACTTGTGAAAATTGAACTACATTTTATTCAAGCTTTCTCAAATGAAAAATGGTCTATATAAGGATTGTAGATATTGATGATATGAACAAACTTGGTATTCAAAACTTTTCAATTTTAGACAATCTAGGGTTCCGAAAACATATTACATAATATCCGTCTCTAAAACATAATATATTAAACATGCATCGTTGTATCATGCGGGCTGTGATGAATTTCTTCTTGACGTATGACCCTTGGTTATGATCTTGTCGTAACCATGGAGTGTCTTCATCATTTAACATGATGCTTGGATCTTTCTTCACTATGAAGGGTGGAATTCGGACATTTCTTTCGTAATCTTTGGACATGTCCGACTTGTCTTCAATTCCTACTATATTTATTTTCCCGAAAAGAATTATGTGGCGCTTTGGCTCATTGATCATTGAGTTGATGTCTTCGTTTTTTCCTCTCTTTGATTTTGTAGACATGTCTTTCACATAGAACACGACTCACATCGGCAAAGAAGGACGAATGGTTCCTCTTTGTATCCAATATTGTTGAGGTCCACTTTGTTGTCATTCCATACTCTTTGTCTTTGTCATTGTTACCCCTCCTCGATCGGCTTCACCCATTGGCACCGGAACAAAGGGACTTTAAAGTTTGTTACCTCCAAAATCAAGAGCAACACCAATGGAGGAGAGTGCAAGAACAATGACAAAAGTGAAGAACAGAGGCGATGAGTTTGAATAATGGAATGGCTCGGGCTCGGGGAGGAAGAATTGAGCGAGAATTATAGACCGGGATAATTAGTCCCGGTTAGGGGTCCAAACCGGGACTAAATATTAATCTTTATTCCCGGGGCATAACCCAAACCGGGACTAAAAGCTTTAGTCATTTGGTATTACCAACGGGACTAAAGGTAAACCTTTAGTCCCGGTTGGTAATACCCGGGACTAAAGATCCACCGCCCATGAGACGACCGTTAGGCAGGGACCTTTAGTCCGGTTGGTATTACCAACCGGGACTAAAGGGTCCTTTAGTCCCGGGGGCAAAAAATGCCGAGGCTAATGCTAAAGTGCTGACTTCGGGACAACGGGAGTCCATAGGATCGTCCGTGCAAATAAATTTAACTTCTAGAAGTATCTTAACGTGAACAGGTTTGTTGCAACTTGCAAAGTTGCAAGGTTTACTAATTGCATGAATTATTATGCCTGCAAACGCTGCCTGTTGTATTAAAAAGAAGGCAGAATAGTCGTTTTAGTCCCTGAACTATTGCTCGAAGCTCATTTTTATCTTTGAACTTTGAAAACGTCCGTTTTAGTCTTCAAACTCTACTTTTAGCCTCAATTTCATCCTATAACTATGAAGTTGATTGTTTCAGTCCTTAAACTTTGTACTTTGAGCTCAATTTCATCCATAAACTATCAAAAGTGTATTTCGGTCTTTAAAATTTTATTTTCAACTCAACTTTGTCTATCATCCTACGTGGAACGCTGCACTGTTGCACCTGGTCAGCTCCAACACCACCAGCGATTAGAGATAAAAAAAATAATATTCATCCAAAAACTCTTTATTGGCCATTAATAATTCTAAGTTGTTATTTTTAATGTTATCTTATAATGGTATCGTTTATATATATATATCTGACTAGATGATTTTTGTGGGAGCAATAATGATTGCTTCGAACGCTATTTATTGCTTAAGAAACATGAATATATTGAAACAATAGCAAATCTACATTTTTTTCCTTAGCTACTTCTAGTGTTAGGCCCAATTAATAACCATTTGTGTATAAAATAATATTTTTATCCATAGGCGAAAAATAATTCAAATTTAAAAATATTTAGATCTATATTTATATTCCTTAGCCAATGTTGAAAGTGTGTTGTCGGATTTGATAGTTGGGACGATGCTAGAGACAATATTACCTAATGATGAATGTCCATCTCAAGTTGCAGGTGGTGCCGGACAAAGGACGAAGTTGAGCCAAAATGCATTTTGATAATTCATGAATGAAATTGTGCCTAAATATAAAGTTTTCTTGAGTTGAAAATAAAAATTGAAAGACCGAAATACACTTTGATAGTTTATGGATGAAATTGAGCTCAAAATACAAAGTTTGAGCACTGAAACGACCATCTTCATAGTTTTAGGATGGAATTGAGCCTAAAAGTAGAGTTTGAGGAGTAAAACGGCCGTTTTCAAAGTTCAGGGACGAAAATAAGCCTTGGGTAATAATTTAAGGACAAAACGGCTATTCTGCCTAAAAGGAAAGAAACCGTTTAAAAAAAATTGCATGAAGTTCAGATATGTCAGCGTTTGCAGGCATGCATGAGATGTTGGCAGGAAGGAACTTTTGTTATCCGAAGGAAAATCTGAACTAGTATTGCATAACCATTAACCATGATCTAACCATGACACCAGCACCGCAGTTAATTAGCCAACAAATGTAACGTGGCAAGGTACTTTAAGGTGTCTTCTTGGACTGCAGTCTGCAGCATCTATGCTTTGCATGCTGCACTAGGGTGTGGGAACTCACTGTACTTGTATGTTATCGCAGCTGCAGTTATTTGCAGGAACCACGGGCGGTGCAAAGGAGAGAGGTAGTGTGTGCTGAACTTCTCACCACAATAGGCGGCTCGGCCTGAAGATCGATAACGACAGCTTGGTTGGCGTTGATGACGGTTACGTCCTCCAGCAACTGAACTTTGGCGAGGTAGAGGTTAGGAAGGTGAGAAGATGTACCATCGCTTTGTAGAAGCATGTATTACTTATGGCCTATTTGATACGGCTCAACTTTATTAGTGAAGCTGTTTTTTTTTTAAATAGCTTCATGAACAATTTTCTAAGTGAAGCTGAGCTGTTTTTAGAAAACTATTTGGCAAAACAGTTTCACCAACAACTTCATATATGGATGGAAGAGAGAAATGAGGGGCAGAGCTGAGATAAGCTATCTTTTTCAGCTTTATCCCAACTCATGTCTTTATAAGAGGGGAAGAAAAACAATTTCATAGGTAAACCTATGTGAAAAAAGTTGTTTTAAAAATGAGTATTTGGCAAATAAAATAGCTCACAACAACTCATGAAGCTGTTGTGAGCTGTGCCAAACAGGCCCTTAATACAGCCGAATATAATAATACTCGCTAATTTCCATTTGGTCTGATTCGAACACCGTGTAAACCTGTGTGAAAAAAAGCTAGTACAACCGTTCTCAATTAGCAGCCGTGGACACTTTGCTTTGTGGGTTCTGTCACGTGTCGATGCGCATGCATCTAACACCTGAAAGGGCTCTAGTTTTTTGTTTGTTTGTTTAAGACTGACCCCGACTTTAAGTTCGGTCCTATTGAATATAAGATCAACCCCCTGTTATGTTTTAGGTCTTACCTAGATCTTAATACGAGATCCATCTCCCTTTCTTCCTTATCCGCACGGAGCGGAGGGGCTGCCGCTGTCTCTACCCTCCCCTCTCCCCCTCCCTCCCCTTCCCCCCATGCTTCTAGCGCCACCCCTCCATCTGCCCTCTACCACCAACCTCTATCCCGCTTCCACCGTCGCCCATTTGCCCACTACTAGTGCCGCCCCTCCTTGGCTGAAGTTCCTCCCTTTGCCCACTTACAACGCCGCCCCTCACCACACCGAAGCGCCTCCCTTCGCGAACGCCAGCACCACAACCTCCTCTCCGGTCATCTCCACTGTAAGTTCCCCGGCAGACAGCGGCCAGGACACATGCCACCCTCCAGCTCAACCCTGTCTCTGCTCACATCGTCGACGTCAACCAACCTTGTCGAGGTCGGGTCCTAACCTTGAGGCTCGATCTTAAGCTATTTCGATTAAGGTCGAGCTCTGGTAAGTGATATGTATAAGACTGACCCTAAGATCGCCACCTAGGACTTAAGGCTGATGGAAATCATCCCACACTATGGATGCTCTAAGCAACAATTTCATGTGCTAGATGCATGCGTGTGGACAAATTCTGAATGCACGAATCACAGCGGAGGTGTCCATGGCTGCTCCATAAAATTGCTCTCACTGAATTTAGATGCGCCCGCATAAAGGTTTCCAGTGTGAACACACGTGTACTGTAGCACACATGTACAAAGCAATGTGGGTAAGCAAGCACGAATCTAATAAAACTCTGATTGACATTGTGATAAAGATGAGGATGACCTGGAGTAGATATTCAATAGCATTTTTTGACTAATAAAAAAAGTAAGGACAAGGAACTGTTCGAGTTGCCATAGCTTCACAGCAGATACTTAAACGAGAGTTTGTTCTTTTCGTTAAAAAAAAAGATGGAGGATATCGAAGGCAGAAATCAAAATTTCATTTTGTTTTTAAGCTAAAATCAACCAGCTTGTTCGTTTCGGCTGGATTGGCTTATAAGCCATGGCTGAAAGTACTGCTGGCGGGTTTGATGTGAGAGAAAAATACTGTTCAAATTATGGATTATAAGCTCGATACGAGCAATCCAGCCAAAACGAACAGGCGGTCGGGTGTGGGTGTGGGCGAGTCAATGTGCACGTACGAAGAAATTAAATACAGCTTATAAAGCATGATACATGGGCTTCTCATCAGTTAGTGGAAAGCCGAAAATCAGTCACCTTCAATTTGTTTAGCCCATCCAAAATGAGTCCATTTGGGTCACAGGCACACAGCGCAACAAAAATGGGCCGAGGTTTGGTGTTTGGAATCGGTTTCGTTACTTTTGAGACACGGTACATAAAAAAATAAGGACACGCTAGAGACAATCCAATAACTAAAGTACAGATGCTCCTAATCTGAAAGAGGACAAATATATTTTCCCTCAGCGAACTTCAAACTCGATTTGAAAGTTTTCACATTTTTATGGTTAGCGATACGAAGCTTGGTAGTTGTTGACGAAATACTGTCTATCGAGAGATATACTCACGGTAGTAGATGAATCGGTGGAAGTGCGCGTGAAGAAACTGGATGGTGACACAGAACGCAAGAGACAACGATTAGATAGGTTCGGACCGTCAGCTTGACGTTAAACCCTACGTCCTGTGTCTTTATGGATCGTATTGCGTATGATCAGATACCTTAGGCTAAGCCTATGATCCGTATGAAGATATCGACCAGGGGACTCATCTTCTCCTTAAATGTTCTGGAGAGGTAGGGTTATAAGAAAAGTATCATATTTGGTATTATATAATATCTAATAAATCACATCTTCTCGTAGCCTTGCGATGCACGCCGACCAGTGCCGTGCGCCGCACGTCTTGATCTTGTGGGCTGAGCCTCCAATATAGCTGACGATGAAGCCCATGCGATGAGCAATCTAACCAACTAGTCGACAGCGAAGTAAACACCGAGCAGAAGTGAGTGCCTGTAAACCTCGTCGTTTTCATCACGAAAGAATATTGGTTATCCGCTACATTCTTGATCCATTCGGTGCACGATGACTCGGACGATTTAGCCTTTCCCATTGGAACACCGTGCCCTCCATAATTCTATCCAAGGCGCTGCTCCCACACAGGCACACAGCTCACAACTGAGGGCCTGTTTGGTTTCGCAACTCACGAACGGGCGACCACGTTTAAGCCAAGCGCCTCCGAGGCCGCGTTTTGGGAAACGCCCGCCCGCGTTCGTTTTCAACCGGCCATCGCGCGTTGGTCGCAATCTGTTTGACGGGATTCTTGGCTTATCTCGATCGTAACGCGCAGATACGCAGAACCAAACAGGCCCTGAGTGTCCATTTGCTTATGATCGTGTACTGTACGTTCTTATCCACTTCCTAGGGACCACGTTCGCGGTTTCCCTTTCACCTATAGCGGCGCTACTACCTACTGTACAGCAAGTTCTGCGTGCAGTCACGCGCTCCGGCCTTTCACCGCTTCCGATGCTCTGCCTCCTAAAGCTTGCCCTACCGCCCGCCACGGGGAGGATGAACCAAGCTCATGCACCGGCTTCATCAATCTTTGCATGTCAGTTGAGAATAATGCATATGCATATGAGCATATCTATTGGAAATATTTGCATATATACTATCAAAATAACTAACCCACGTTCTCTTAGTGAACAGACCTTCGTAGAAGGCTACCACAGATGGCAAAGATTCCAAATAGCCAATCTCACTGCACCGTCTCTTGATCCAGTTGAACTCTTGTACTATTCCGTAAGCCTTGTGACATAGCAGTAGACTCGGAGCAGCGAGGCAGCGGGCAGACGGGCAGGCGCCAAGACGCATCGATCCCTGGATCCCATGATAAAAAAGGCAGAGAAAAAGCTGCCAAAAATTGGAACGGGGAAGGGACAAGGCGGCACCACTCACCACTCACCAAGATGCAGAAATATTGCATCGAGCCATCGAGGGCCGAACAGCGAAAAGAGCCAAGAGAGAGAAAAAAAAGCACTCAAGTTACGAGTTACCCATGGGCCATGGGCGCAGTTCATGAGTAGAGTAGAGAAGGTGCAGACTGCAGAATTCATCGAAGGCGCAATGAATGTACTCGGTCGGAGTTCTTTGTTCTACTGTAGTAGTATGATTTACGGAGTTTAGCAAGTGATTCAACATTTGAACATGCGCGAACGATCATTGCTCATCGAACTTAAAGAAAATAAAAAATCAAGTCTTAAATGAAAGGGTCTGGTTGGAATCATAAAGTGTCTTTCTACCACACTTTAGATTCTTTCTATTATATTATCTTGAATCTACAAGTTTTATTTCAGACTGCAAATTGTAAGCAGCAACAGCATCACATCAGTCTTGCAGCCAGAACGCATACGGAGTACATACATCCAACGGCCACTAGCCCAGTACCTACAGCCCACAGAAGAACACAGCACAGCCCATAGGCCCATAGCTATTACAGCACAGAAGCGCACACACTAGACAACACGCGCACCGCAAATCCTACTACTAGTACTAGCGAGTAGCGACACTTGTCGACGGCCACCCCTCCGATCTCCGAGCTCTGAGCTCTAGTGGCAGAAGATGACCTTGAGCTCGCGCGGCGCGGCGCACTCGTGGGTGAGGGAGGGGCTGTCGTGCGCGTAGGTGAAGGCCTGCGGGCACTCGCGCTTGAAGAACTCCGAGTACTTGGACGAGCGGCAGGTGCGCGGGCTGTTGTACATGTTGCGGCAGCACAGCTCGTCGGTGCGGAAGGCCTCGCAGCCGCTCTTGCACGCGAGGACGCTCCCCGCCGGGGACCGCAGCTGCAGCTCGCCGGGGCAGGTCTCGGTGAGGTTCTTGCGGCAGGCGAGGACGGGGCAGTTGCCCCGGCCCTCGTGCGGGGTCACGGACAAGCCCACGTTGAAGCCGTCCACCACGCTCACCCCGTACGAGGTCTGGTCCTTGCCGTTGCCGCCGTGGTGGAGGTTCACCTGCGCCAGCGTCGCGGGCGCCGCGCCGCCGAGCCCGCCGCACTGCAGCCGCCCGCCGCAGTCGCCCGTGGCGCAGTGGAGCTGCGCGCCGGCGCCCGCGCAGCCCGTGCGCGCCCAGATGCGGCCCGACCAGGGGTGGGCCGGCGCCGGGAAGGACTTGTGGGAGAGCGGCGGGAGGAAGAAGCCACCGCCCTCCAGGACGTCGTGGCCGGAGTTGGCCTGGATGCCCGGCCACACCGGGTAGGGGCAGTTGTTCACCACGGTCAGGGTCATTGGGGCGTAGTCGGTGGCCACCAGGAGGCCGCAGCTCAGGAGCGAGGTGGCGAGCAGGAGGAGGACGAGCTTGGGAGAAGCCATGGTTGGGTTCTTGTTCTTGAGCTGGTTGTGATTTGTGGCCGTGACAAGTGAAGTGAGGACCGGGGTTTTAGCAGGTGGGGTGGTTTTATTGGACGTGGGGGTTGTTGGTCCAGCGGGCGTCGTGGGTTTTGTTTGGCTCGAGCTGCGGCGAACTGGTGCGGGTGTGTCCGTGTCTCGAACTCTCGATGCATCGGTTGCTTTTGCATTTTTGCAAGCAGTTACTGACCTGGTTGGCAGGTCCGGCTTGCGCCTCTGTCGGTCTCCCACGGGCCGATAGGTGCCAGGACCAAAACAATCGGTCCGTGGGCGGCCTACAGGGGCGAAGAGCAGGAGCCAGAGCCCGCAGGAGCCCTGCCAACCAGGTTCTAACAACAAACCTCTCGCTTCAGCTTCAGAGCTTCCACCCACATCTTACCATCAGAGGATAAACACGGCTGTCCTTCAGCGCAGTAATACGTACTACACGAATGTTCGGTAGGCTTAAACGATTCTCGCGGTAGTCGTGTCACCATTCTGGCTGAAATTACATCCAGAATTCAAGATGTACGCGAACACTTTGGTCACTGGGGGAAAAAATATCTGTCCTAAATTGATTCAGTCACATCTATTCCATGTTTGCTGTCAAGGCTATTTGTCTTTTTACTATCACACTATATTATTTGACAAATATTTCAACGGAGCAACCCGCACCCCCGACACCGACCCGCACCCTGAGGGTCTCGATCACGCCACCGCCGGCGGCACCAGCCCCGACGCCGGCGCCCCCGCCCCCCTCCTCCCCATCCACCTCCTCCTTCCCCTCCTCATCCACATTCTCTCTCCTCCCAACTCCAGGACCAACCCGCAAGCTCCATTAAGCCTGCCCCAATAGAACCCTAGCCCGACCCAGCCGTCGGCGGCGGCGCCGGCCACCACCCAGTCGTCGACGCCCCCACCTCCCCCTCGTCATCCACCTCCCCTCCACTCCCCACCCCCGATGCCGACCCGTGCCTCCACCGGAGTGGTAGAACCACCTAAATTATATGGCCCACATGCACATGTCATTGTCCTAAAGACTTCTGACTGCTGCACACGAGAGCCAGATAACTCTGATAGTCTGTCGGGAGTTCTCGGGAAACCCCGAATCATCCACATTTTACAACTCATACATGATCAACATAGAGTTACCACGACATTACAACATTTGTTACAAAAATATCATATATCAAAGTGCGGAAGACTTATAATATTAGTTTACAAAACATGTTCAGGTATAAACTCAACTTAAGTTCCAAAAGGTGAGTAGATCTATAGAAGCAACTTAGATGAAGCACCTAGGGTAGAAGAGAACGTCAGATCATGTCGAGCTTACTAACATGACCTTGATTAGCAGCACAAGTCAAAACCTACAACAGGGGTTAACAAACGCTGAGTACTTGAGGGTATTCAACAAGTCTTATCCGACTAAAAGAAAAGACTCCAAGGGTATGCAGACTTAAAGGAAAGATTGAAGCAAGAATAACTTTTGTAGAAAAGCTTACTACAAGTAGATCCTTACTTTCAATGTTTTAGCTAGGTATTGAGTCACTAGTAATATCCAGTTTGCACCTGATCTAGCTCAATCACTTCTTGAAGCATCTCAACTCATCTTAAATCATACTGTAACCATAAGTAACCATATTTCATTGATTAACTACGATGCAGGTCAGAGGATCGAGTCTCCACAACCAAGGAGCACAACAATTCAAATCGATTAGACCCAGCTAGGGTTTTCTTACCACATGACATATGCAGGTCCCGGTTTTGGAATTTCATATATCAACCTTTACTCGGATCCTTCAAAACGTGAACTGGTCTACGCTACCCGAGAGCACAGTACTCCACCTCCTTGTGCCACTCCTAGTGTACCCACAGGATGTGTACACGCTACTCTCACTATCTCCCATGCCCAGTGCGTAGTTATTTTTTCACATAATGTAATAGCCAAGGTATTAGGCTTACCGGAGTATGTGGCTAGTACTGCAAGGTCTCGACCATACGATGGCCTACAACGGTACGGTCCTCAATCGACACAGGCGGGACGAGCACGACCAGGTGAACCTATCTAGCCAAGAACCCGTAACACCAAGTCCCGCCCGGTCTCAATTTAGCATTATCATTATCATGATATTCACATGACCCAAAAGCAGAGCCGAGGTAAACCTATTTCTCGCTAACGATAAAACCATCATTCGACTTCTACCGAAGTCTAACAATACTAAGCATTTAAAGATATCGTCCTATTCATTCTAACAGGGTAGAACTATGGATACCTGAATATCAAGGTAATCATGCATCAATGGTATTCGACCAACTTCTAATTACTTAATGCACATCTCACAAGACTTAAAGTGTAATAAAGATTAGTAAATGCTAGAGAAGGGTTTATGCTCTGGGGCTTGCATGCATTGTAGAGAATGTTAGATTCAACGGTGGATCAAAGGAGTTAGACTAGGCACCAACACCATGGGTGGATGGGCCTCCTCCAAAACTTGATCAACACAGGCCTTCTCACTCTTGTATGCACTACACGTAATAAATGATGCGTGTTTAACATGATGAAATGCATGCCATGATGTATGATGAAAGACACACAAAGGCAGAACAGAACTTAACTAATCAAAGAAAGTTGAGTACAACTTTCCATCGCGGTACAACTAGGGTTACGCTTCACAAAGCATTTTAATTATTTGGTTAACAAGTTGATTATGTGTTTAACAAGAAAGCAACACAAATCACATTACAAAAGAGGGCTAGGACTGCTAGGGTTCACTTAGCGTAAACAGTTACCAACTAAGACTACAAAGAGAGGACATGCATAAGCAACTGTTGAAGGTAGTTAACAACTATTATAAACCGTCAATAAAACATATATAAGGGCACAATTGAGATCACGAACAAAGGTCTAAGGGTTTAAACTAACAAATTCCACGAGTTTTGGTGAATCTGTGATTTCTGCAGGGTTTATCCAGAAAACCATCAAAGTGGACCTACATGTCAGATTTAATCACGCTTATCCGTAGCGAAACAGACACCAGAAGACTCTAGAAGACTCGAGAGGACTCCACACCGAGGCAGAGAGGCAGAGGCTGCCAGATGGGGCTGGCTAGCCCCACCTACAGGCTGCCCGGCCCCTGGGACCACCTGTCAGCCTCTGCGTTGCAATGTCGGTTCTCCACCGCCTCCTAGGTTGCATCTACGCCGTTCCTTAAGTCGGTTTGATCTAAGGGCTCACGTTGGACGCTCCGGCCTATATATATCAGCCCCTGCCCCCCTGAAGGCATCAAGTCATTTGAGAAGACAGAAACCCTAATCATCCTTAGAGCTCTAGCATATTCTAGGGCATAGCTAGTTAGGCTAGGTCTAGAGGGAGGCAAGCAGGCTTCGCTTGGATTCTCGATCATGTCAATAGCATGGTTCGGTATAATCTTTGTACCCCCTCTCTCTTTTGTATTTCCATTATTTTTATATGCTTGCTATGATTGTTATGACAACATTAGTATTCATCTTATACATGTTCTTCGTTATAATATTCATCGTCTACTTTGATTATATGCTTAGTATAGTTGGATTATCACCATGTTCATGCATAAGTTCATATAGCGCTCACTCTAAGGTACTATGGGTGGGTGGTCGACATTGTATAAGTGTAGTGCTTATACATTGTTTACCTATGAATACACCCTATATTATGGGTCATGTGGTAGATCGTGGATGTGACACTCCCATTGAGTCCTTTGTAGTCCACTCCCCGATGTAGGTAGAACGTAGGATCTGATTACGAAGGAAGATAAGCTCTGTTCTTATTCTTCCCTAGTAATATCCCTTATGTGTAGATATGAAGATGTTCTTAGCCATGATTACTAGGTGCAATTGCACTAATCAATGTATGCTTTGACTTATAATTAAGGATGACTTAGGAATTATTCCTCTAATATTCTACCTATCGGGTTCATAAACCCGGGGTCCCTCATGGACCAGCTTTCTAGCAAAAGATTAGCCCAGCAGACGATGTTGCAAACAACGCACAACTCCTACGCTGGCCCAAATACCTAAACAACAGGCCAGAAGGAAGGCCTCACTTCTGACTCCGGCCCGCTTCTCCGACTAGAAGGCCTGAACGAGGAGGAATAGCGCTCGCTCCTGACTCTGACCCACTTCTCCGACCAGAAGGCCTAGCCAACAACACTTCTGACTCCAACCTGCGTCTCTGACCGGGGATGCACCGAACCTCTGCTTACAGCTCTTCTTAGACTGGCGCGGTCAGGGCCGACTAGGATCAACCGACCGGGGACGCCCGCTCGGTGAGGATCTAGGAAACGGGCAGAATAAGTAAGGCAGGGCGCTCAAGTCAACCGTAATACCAAGGACCGTACCCTATGCACCTGCAGAACCGACATGACATGTCAGAAGGGTGCTCTATAACCTTCTAGGCATGTCAGAACCCAAGCAGTGTTGTGGGCGCCATCAATCCCCATACCGGGCAAACATGATAAGACCCCCCACATGCCTCTAGGCATTAACAGTGTTATGGGCGTCGTCATTTGCCATACATGGTGAATACGGTAAAAGCCTCTCACATGCATCTGACATAAACAGTATTGTGGGCGGCTACTATCATCTCGTACCTGACAGCGTGGCAATAAGACTTAGTAGCATATGTACTCTCTTTCTCTCACTTGTAAGGCCACCCCCTTCATCTATAAAAGGGGATGCGCTCTCCCCCAAGAACGACAACTCTCGGACGATCGAACGATTCTAGGATCAAGCACACAGAGCACATGCTCGAATACTTAGCACATGAAGGAGCTCCCGTCACTCTCGGCCCTTCAGCCCGGAGTCCGACCGGGCCTCTTGCACCTCCCATCTTTCTCCCTCTCGTTTGTAACGCCACATCAAACTTTGAGGATCTAGGCTCAAGAATAAAGACACCGACCGACTCAAACTGGACGTTGGGCACGTTGCCTGAATCAGTATAAACCCTATGTCATTGAGTGCTAGGCCACATCCGATCACAACATACGTCAAAACTATATATTTACGTGTTGGTCACTTTCTGCACCGACAGTTGGCGCCGTCTGTGGTGAAGACGCCGTACGTTCACGCTTTTGGTCATCGGATGGCCCATCTTTCCGCCATCTTTGCCATGGCGGGCTCAAGCGATATGACTCACTTTGGCTCACTAGAGTTTCCCGTGTTCCCACCTGTTGGGATGTGGGTTCCACCCGTCTTCCAGCCGTCCCAGACCTTCCTCTTCAGAAGCCTAGATTTCGTCGTCGATCGGCTCGGCGTACTGCACCTCCGTGAGGAGGCACTTGTTCCGGCGCTCGTCGGAGGAGGCGCGTCCTCCATCGGCTTTGGGACACCCGATGACTTCAACGGCAAGGCGCCTGCGCTTTGTTCTGAGCATATGCTCTGCTCAAACCCCACTATGAGTAATGTACGTACTGTTCTTTACTTGCTCTTTACTGTCTTTCGTAGATTCTCCGGAGGGACCCCGTTGTCCCTGCCGCGACCGCCATTCGATCGGTTCCCCTATGGCCTCATGTCCCCCACGGACGCGTACGTCCGAGGGCTCCGAAGGATGCTGGCGCCGCCCTCTCTAACATCCAAATTCGTGGGGATGGCGAGCTACGCTTCTACCTCTTTTCACGACCTCATAGATGACGATGTTGAGAGCGACGGCTCCAGCATCGGCGATGCCGTGGCACCTAGCCACCCTCTGTCCCGCGAGTGCGCTATGGCAGACGCTCCGGGACAGCCATCATTGGTGGCGGAGTCTCTACAGACTCACACCCCTTTGGACCCTTGCGTGGATGCCCTCGTGTGTGCCCAGACGCATGGCGAGGAGCTATGATAAAGGCGGCAGAACCAGCCACCACCTACATCGGGGCACTCAGCGCACCACGATGCGCCCCGTGCATGTAACCCGGCGAGCGGCGCCCGGGGTCACGCCCGCCAAGTCTAGTGCAACATCATGGACGGGGGGAACGATCCCCCATAGTTTGCTCACGTCCTTCTCGAGCCGGACAACCCTAGGAACAGGCGATCCACCGAAACATCCGGGCACTGGTGGAGACCACCGCCGTTCAACAGGCAGAAAGCTCCGTGTCACGCCACCGACTCGCGGCCTCTCTCCCCACCAGGGGAGCGGGGACGCACCAGACGCATTGCTCCATCCGTTCGCCACTATGGCCGCCGAGCGTGGAACAAGAGGGCGCAGCTACGCCACAGCCTGACCCGGCACCCGCTCGACACCGACTGCCTATGCGCGAACACCTTAGGCCGAACCAAGACACTCGCAGCATCATCAGCAACTGGTGTCGGTCCTGGCATGATGATGACGTCCATCAGGCGGTGGTGAAAGCAGACGACACGAGCTCTGGCTGGACAATCGAGGGGACCGGTGAAACGCACCCCAGGCGTGGTCACTGACCCAACGACCAGAGCACCAGCCCAGATGGCCTGGGACCATGGGCCTTTGGCCGGCGCATCTAGAGAGCCTCGTTCCCACAGCGCTTCCGACCGCCAACCAACATCGCCAAATATACCAGGGAGACGAATCCCGGTAAATGGCTCGAAGACTTCTGGCTCGCCTGGCGAGCTGGGGGAGTGGATGATGATCACTTCATCATTCAGTACCTCCCCATCTACGTGGGGGAACATGTTCGAGCATGGCTCGAATTCCTCCCTCACGACAGCATTTGCGACTGGGCGGACCTCAAGAGGACCTTCGTCAGAAATTTCCAGGGGACATATGTTCGCCCTAGAAACTCCTAGGACCTCAAGAGCTGCCAACAGGAGCCTAGCAAGTCCCTGCGTGATTACATCCATAGGTTATCAAAGCGGTGCAACTCCCTACCCGATGTCGTCGACGCGGACGTCATTAGTGCATTCCTCTCCTGGACAACTTGCGAGTCCCTAATCCAGAAGCTTGGCTGCCTAAAGCCCCGTACCACCTGTGACCTACTCGATATCGCCATGAACCACGCCTCCGGCGAGGAGGTGGTCGGAGTGGTCTTCAATGGAGGCCGGGACAAAGGCAAGGCCAAGCGCGAGGACCAAGACAAGGGCCCCTCCACGCAGAGGGGCAAAAAGAACAAGAAGGATTGATGCCGACCGACCAACTCCGCGTTGGTTGCCGCAGCTGATCGCACGGGCAAGCAGCCCCAGTAGGGCCTGCCTGACCACTTCAACAAGCTTATGGATAGCCCCTGCACCAACCACGCTTACCCCGTCAAGAACCTCTACAAGAACTACGAGCTCCTCAAGCGTTTCCGACGATAGGCTAATGGGCCAAAAGAAGGAAAGGCAAGGAGGCAACAACGAAGAGTGGAGGCATGGTGGGCAAGGATGGGGACGGCTTCCCCGACCCTGAGGAATGCATCATGATCTTCGGGGGATCCGATGCCGTCTACTCCAAGCGCCAGCATAAAGTGCGCTACCGAGAGGCGTGCGTCGCCAAAATGGCCGTCCCCTCCTTCCTTCGCTGGTCGGAATCTCCGATCACCTTTCATCGGAGGGACCATCCATCCCATGTCGCCAGACTAGGATGCTACCCGCTCGTCATCGACCCCATCATCCGCAAGAAGCGCCTCACCAAGATGCTGATGGACGGAGGCAACGACCTCAACATCCTCTATGTCGACACCCTCGACACCATGCGCATCCCCTGGTCGGAGCTACACCCGGTGAGCTCTACTTTCCACGGCGTCATCCCGGGAGCGTAGGCATACTTGCTCGAGTAGATCAACCTGCCCGTCATATTTGGCAACCAAGCCAACTTCTGCTCAGAGGTACTTACCTTCGAGGTGGTCGACTTCCTAGGGTCTTACCACGCCATCTTGGGGCGCCCATGCTACGTAAAGTTCATGGCGGTCCCCAACTACATCTTCCTAAAGCTGAAGATGCCAGGACCGAATGGTCTCATCACTGTGGGTAGCACCTTCTCGCAAGCCTTCACGTGCATTCACGAGCATTACGAGCTCACCACTACCATCGTCAGCTCTTCTGAGCCCCCACGGCTTGGGGAGTTGTCAATCCCAGCAATCCCAGACTAGAAGAAGCCAACCTCTCGGTCGAGGTGATCCTCCAGGTTAGAGACCTCGTGCTTCAAAGGACCCAGTCGACCAAGGAGAAGCACAAACTCTCTCCGCCATGGGAAGGACCCTATACGGTGATCGAAGTGATCCGACCGGGTGCCTACAGATTGAAGGACAACAACGGCAACGTTCTCACCAACACTTGGAACATCGAACAGTTCGTCGTTTCTTCCCTTAAAAATTTGGTCTTACCATTTTTTCATTCAACGTTCGCTCCTACAGAGCACCCCGGCCCAAACACTTTCTGCCCAGGTCGCTCGGGGGCTCCCCGAAGGTGCGGCACCACCTCTCTTTTTGTTTACTATCATATGGTAAATACCTTTCTACCCGAACGAAAGGGTAGTCCATTCCTTTAATTACCTTACGTAACTTTGCTTTAAATATTACGACCGATCGCACCCCGCCTCTACCTACAGTTATGAGCAGCTGAGCCTCGCGGGCCATGCCCGGGCTCTTAAGGTTGTAGCCTATGGGACGAACGAGCAGGTGCGAAAAAGAAAGAATAAAAAATAAAATTATGCTAAGGTAAAAATAAGAAACGGATGGGACAAGCTTCCCTGAGCAAAGTAGTTCATCACAAAACAAAAATTGATGTATTCATCAATACAATTGTTCACACAGAGGCTCCCCCACGAACTTAAACTATTACATCTGCTGGCTACTTCTACTATGGCTGTCCAGTGGCATCGGCTGACGACACGACCGACAAAGATAAAGGTTGCTCACCCTCCGACGGGGCAACTCTCAGCTTGGACGAAGCTTCCAACCCGACCTCCACTCCATCCGCAGGCTAGGTGATGTCTTCTTGATGCACACCTTCAGTAACGCTCGCACGACGAGCCTCCACCACCACGAGGGCCTCGCCCGGTTCTGCTCCCTCGACTTCGGCGAGCGCAACAGGTACCTCAAGGGCGTCGCACCCATAGATGCTCAGTAGAAGAACATGGAGCTCCAGGCTTTCTCATACAGACAGGGAAGCTCCTGGATAGGGACGTTGCCTGCCATAGTATGGCCGCCATGGCTGGAGGATGTCTCTGACATCTCATCAAACTTTACGAACTGACCGACCTGAGTAGCTGCAAGGGCGAAACCTTCCACTAGCGCGGTCTCGAGCGGCTTCCCCTCTGATAAAGCTCGCCCGATGAAGATCCGCCAGAAAAAGTCCACATGTGGCTCCATCCCGAAGAAGGCCTCGCAGATGGTGATGAAGTCGGTGACGTGCAGTACCCCAGTCGGATTGAGGTGCTGCAGCTCCTGGCCCTACTCCTCAAGAAACCCACGTAGGATCCAGTGCGCCACTTCCTTCAGCAGAAGCTACCCCTTCTCAGCGAAGGCGGCCAGCACCGCCTCGGATGGCCTCTAGCTCGACATTGCGCTCCGGATTCATGAACAGATCTGTGAGTTCTCCCCCTCGCTTACCCTCTCTCTCACTAAGGAACCGCCATGGCACACAAACGCTCTTAGCGAGAAGGAAGAAGGAGGAGACGCGACAGATGGGGAATAGGTGAAGGAGTGGGACGAAAGCCCTCTCCCTTCCCCTATTTGAAGAGGAGGTGCAACAATTGGGGAAATGCGAGGGATTGGGGCGAAAACCCTCTCCCTTCCCCCATTCAATATGGATGGGAAACAACAGGATGCGCCCTGACCAATGGGACGCACCCTGCTCGACAAAACGATGACTGGTTAGACGGCACATGGCCTGGGTATGTCCCGCTACTACCGCACGATGGGCGCAAGAAACTATGTACAACTGTTCGCAGGCGGCCCTCCGCCTTCCCAGGCGGGACTTGGAAAGGCCCAACAATGGGAAATCCACCCAGGAGAGACCAACGGGCTTCCAGAGTCGATCAGACGGCTCAGGCAAACACCGAGAGACAGGTAAGGAGCAGAGGGATGCCCCATGTGGGCCATGCTAACTCCGTCACAAACGACGAGCTTGGATCCCGGTCGGACATATCCGATAGGAGCTCCTCAAACCCCGTCACTCGAGTCATCAAGGTAACATTACCAAACCCCACTATTTCTTTATATGATCATTCATACATGCATTCACACATTCATCCATGCACACATTCATTCATCCCGTGCATCCGAAGCATCACATATGCAGTCAAATGCATCACAACGCTCCGTGTTGCGTCACGAAGCGACAGTTGCCTCATTCAACATGAGCAACGACCGACCAGGGTTCGAAGGCCAGCCCACGAAGGGCTCGAGGCCACCCCGCGTCAAACAGAGCCAGGGGAGAAAATACAGATGAGCCCCAAGCGGCCCTCGCCCAGTCTGCCCCGAAGCAGATAGGGTCATCTCAACCTCCTCGTTTGATCCCAAACCTCGAGCCATGCCCACAGAATCTCCATCAAGGGGAGGCCAGCGGGCCACCTGGGTCGGTCTCCAGAACGACCCGGACATCTGCCGGGACGTGGGTTAAGGAGCAGTGGAATGCCACATGAGGGCTATGCCGACTCTATCACAAACGATGGACCCGGATTTCACTTGAACATGCCCATTAGCGAGCTCACTGAGCACGTCATTCGGACCATCGAGGCAAGCGATGTTAGCTCAGCCCCTCTGGTTGCGGAAACCACGGACAGGGTAACGCACGAAACTCAACCAACCCCTTCCGAGCCCAATGGGGCTCAGGACGCCCAACACCTCACCTGCCTCGGCTGTGCCTGGATCCGTGACTCTGACTCCACGAGTCTGTCTCACCCGATCCCTTGGCTACGCCCGATGCCTAGATCCACGACTCCATCTCGCCCGATCCCTCGCCTGCCTCGGCTGCGCCCGATGCCTGGATCTGCGAGTCCATCTCGCCCGATCCCTTGGCTACGCCTAACGCCTGGATTCGCGACTCTGTCTCACCCGATCCCTGTCATGCCTCGGCTGCACCCGACGCTTATGTCCGTGAGTCTGTCTTGCCTGATCCCTTCGCTGCGTCCGATGCCTGAATCCACGACTCTGTCTTGCCCGACCCCTCGCCTGCCTCGTCTACGCTCGATGCCCTTGTCCGCGAGTCTGAGTCCGTCTCACCCGATCCCTTGGCTACGCCCGACGCCTGGATCTACGACTCCATCTCACCCAATCCCTCGCCTACCTCGGCTGAGCCCGATGCCTGGGTCCACGAGTCCGTCTCGCCCGATCCCTTGGCTGCACCCGATGCCTAGATCCGTGACTCCGTCTCGCCCGACCTGCCTCAGCCGCACCCGACGCCTAGGTCCATAAGTCCATCTCGCTCGATCCCTTAGCTACGCCTGACGCCTGGATCCATGACTCTGTCTCACTCGATCCCTCGCATGCCTCGGCTACGCCCGATGCCTGGGTCGCCCGATCCCTAGATCCATGACTCCGACTCACTCGAACCCTTGGCGCGCCCGACGCCCTAGTTGATGACTCTGTCTCACCCAGTCCCTCGACCACGACCAAAATGCCTGGGATCGCGCTCCTGGAAACGATGGGTCAGAAACTAGAAAAGAGGCTACGCCCACCAAGGCGTACACACACACACACACCCGCTGACACACCCCCTAGGTGATTCTACCCGAATCGCCTAGGGGCTCGGGGGATACACCCGCTGGCAAAAATAAAAAATTCCCCCCGCTGTCAAGACCAAAATCCCCAGACGATTCTACCCGAATTGTCCGGGGGCTCCTGTCGGGTTCATAAACCCGGGGTCCCTCATGGACCGGCTTCCCAGCAAAAGATCGTCCCAGTAGACGATGTTGCAAACAACGCACAACTCCTGGGCGGGCCCAAATACCTAAACAACAGGCCAGAAGGAAGGCCTTGCTTCTGACTCTGGCCCGCTTTTCCGACCAAAAGGCCTGAACGAGGAGGAAAAGCGCTCGCTCCCAACTCTGACCCGCTTCTCTGATCAAAAGGCCTGGCCAACGACACTTCCGACTCCAACCCACGTCTCTGACCGGGGATGCACCAAACCTCTGCTTACAACTCTTCTCTGACTGGCGTGGTCAGGGCCGACTAGGATCAACCGACCAGGAACGCCCGCTCGGTGAGGACCCAGGAAACAGGGAGAACAACTAAGGCAGGGCGCTCAAGTCAACCACAATACCAAGGACCGTACGCTATGCACCTGCAGAACCAACAAGACATGTTAGAAGGGTGCCCTGCAACCTTCCAGGCATGTCAGAACCCAATCAGTGTTGTGGGCGCTAACATTTTGCCCTACAGTGTTATAGACGCCATCAATCCCCATACCGGGCAAACACGATAAGACCCCCCACATGCCTCTAGGCATCAACATTGTTATGGGCACCGTCATTTGCCATACATGGTGAATACGGTAAAAACCTCCCACATGCATCTGACATAAACAGTATTGTGGGTAGCTACCATCATCTCATACCCGACAGTGTGGGCAACAAGACTTAGTAGCATACGTACTGTCTTTCTCTCGCTTGTAAGGCCGTCCCCTTCATCTATAAAAGGGGATGCACTCTCCCCCAATAACGACAACTCTCAAATGATCGAATGATTCTAGGATCAGGCACACAGAGCACACACTCGAATACTTAGGACAAGAAGGAGCTCCCATCACTCTCGGCCCTTTAGTCCGGAGTTCGATCGGGCGTCGTGCACCCCCATCTTTTCTCTCTCGTTTGTAACCCCACAGCAAACTTTGAGCACCTGAGCTCAGGAATAAAGTCACCGATCAACTCAAATCGGACGTAGGGCACGTTGCCTGAACCAGTATAAACCCTTTGTCATTGAGTGCTAGGCCACATCCGATCACAATGTACGGCAAAACTATAAATATTTATGTGTTGGTCACTTTCTGCACTGACACTACCTGGCCATGCTAATGCCATAGAAAGGAGTACTCTGAGTGATTTATCGTTATCATTGATCAATACTTATTATATATATATATATATCTTATCCTATGACTTACCCCTGTTATGAGTAGAATATTGGTTATGGTTTACTTCTCCATCAATAGTATAAGTTATCAATACTTGTCCATGCTAGACCTTCGCTGTGGTAAAAATATAAATAACAATACCTGGAATACTCTCGGGTGAAGTGCTACAATGGTATATTATCTGTGCGCTTGCAGATCCTTTTTTATTCATATCTATATATTCTTTCTAGTCACATAAAATGATAAAGAACTACTTAGTATCATTCTAGTAGTGATGCTAGGCAGCACCAACAAGCATCTCTGGCACCATCACTAGGGATGACAACCTAGTAAAGTAATGTTAGGAGATGTAGGTAATTAATAGGTGGCTATTAAAACAAGTGACAAGTTAATAAATACCAACAAGCATTTCTGGCGCCATTACCGGGGAAGGTAGCTAGACAAAGGAAGTATTGATAAAGTTATACTTATTGATGTGATCGAAATAACCATTGACCTCTGCTCAAACAGGCTTACCCTTGTTTTGTCTACTTGTCTATCTTATGCAGGGTAATGTATGACCAGTTTTGACCTTTCAACAAACTACATTGACAATCCAGAAGCACTACTTAAGAGGACTAAGGCTAAACTCAAAAAAGTTTCAGCTTTAGAGTTGGAAAACAACCATATAAGGCGAAGCTTAACACTAGAATTTAAAGCCATGGCTAACAGGACTCTCCGTGAATTCTCTACTCCAACCACTGCCAACATCCGGACTAGACCCACAATCAATGTGACAGACAATGGATTCGAGCTCAAGCCGGCTCTCATCAATATGGTGCAAGCGAGCCAATTTTATGGAAAGGCACATGAAGATGCGAGTGCACATCTCTAACACTTTCTAGAGATCTGCAGCACTTTCACCATCAAGGGAGTAACCAAGGATGCCATACTACTTCGCCTCTTCCCATTTTCACTTTTGGGGAGGCGAAGCAGTGGTTCTACGCCAACAAAGACAAAAACACTACATGGGATAATTACTCCACTGCCTTTATAGCAAAGTTTTTTCCCATGAGCAAGACCAATGCTTTGCGTGGGAGAATTTCAAGTTTTCAGCAGCAACATGATGAATCTGTCCCTAAGGCATGGGAACGCTTTCAAGACTATATATCAGAATGTCCTCATTATGGGATAGAGAATTGGTTACTCATGCAGACGTTCTACCATGGGTTGACCAATAGTACCCGTGAGACCATAGGTCCTGTTGCTGGAGGTGCATTCTTGTCATTTACACTTCCAGCTGTGGCCACTCTTGTGGAGAAGATGGCCTCCAACCAAGGCTGGAATGAAGAACGTGTTCAGACCCTCAAGAAAGGTGGAGGTATGCATCAACTCAAGGAGGTAGACATGCTATCTACCAAGATGGACCTACTGATAAAGAAGCTCGAAGACTGAGCTAATGAGAAGCAAAAAGTCATGCACATTCATGATTCCCGCATGACATGTGAAGTATGTGGAAACACTGAGCATTCAGGGAATAGCTGTCCTAAAACCCAAGAGGATATGAACTTTATCAACAACAACAACTACTATCGTCCTCAATAGAACCAAGGATGGAACCAACAACAGAGGCCGAACTACCAAGCTAACCCTCAAGGTAATAATTATAATAATTTCAATCAGCCACCCTTGAGAGAATTAATTGCTGGCCAATCTAGACTTATGGAAGGATTATCTAAGAGGGTAGCTACCAATGATAAAATATTAGAAAACATAAATAATAGAATGGATAGCTTTGCTTCTGCCATTAAGAACCAACATAGCTTTAATAAAAAGATAGAATCACAAATAGCTTAGCTGATGGCTGTTGTTCCTCCAACTGACAAAGGTAAGATTCTGGGACAGCTGGAAGATTTATAAACTACAAATCTAGTTGATATTCACAATGCATCTTACTACTATACAGAACCATCGGAGGGAAGATGGATAGATTACACCTTGCCTGATAAGAAAGGTGATCTAGGGAGACCTATCATCCCCATCGTCATTGGACCTCACATTTCTAAGAAGCTATCTATGACTTCGGAGCAAGTGTCAACATCATGCCTAAGGTCATTTAGCATCAGGAACCCTAGAAAGAGTTTCTAATTCATTTTCTTCCCTACTCTTCTTCATCTCGCCGCACGAGTAGAGGACAAGCTCGACACGAGTGATTTCGACCGACTAGGATGATCATCGGCGGTGAGAGGTTGTGCTAGGGCAAGATCAGGCCTGTGTGCACCCACTGGTGGCCACGGCGTGCCCCACGATGGCCTGAGGAGGTGTGGTCATGCGGACAGCGGCACCGGCGTCACGGCGGTGTGTCGACGCTGTGGAGGCAACCAACGGTGAGATCACCGGTGGCGAGAACTACTCCGATGCGTTCCACTTGACCTCGCAAACCCGCCAAGGGGTTGATTGGGCAGATTAGGACTAGCAGCAAGCTTTGTCCATGGCCATGGCGGCACTATGAGGCAGAGCACGCCGGCACAGCATCGTTTCGGCCAAACCCAGCCCTATTCGGCCTAGATAAGGGCGGCTATGCGTTGTAGGTGCTCACCGTGACTTGAGAACACCCTCGGTTCGAGCAGAGGCGGAGCCAAAGCGACTACTGGTCTGTATGAGAATGCCCTCGACGGCGAGAACGGCGGCGTGAATCGGCATCGAAGGCGGCGTTCTGATGGCTTCGACGCACATCTGGCAAAACTAAAAGGCCTATGAGCACCACGGCATACTTGCTTATCCGAAGGAGCCTGGCTACGACGGGGTGGCTCCGGCGGCCATGGTGGGTCGCCACAGAGAAGAAGGCAGTGCACAGGCGATCTTGGTGGAGAGAGAGCGCAAGCTGGCTCAATCTGTTCGCCAGGAGATGGCAAACTAGTCTGCAAGAGGAATTGGGTGGAGCTGCTGTGGCGGCGATGAATTTCGCTGGCGTATCAAGTTCGCCGATGGCGAGCAGAGAGAGGAAAAGAGGAGGAGAGTCAGCGTCGGGCGCTTAAGAGGGCGAGGACGACGCTTCTAGACATGCCAGCAGCTACGTGTCCATGCGTGTTACGGCGGCAAACAGAGGTGGCGCATCGGCGACAAGCAGCTCGGTGGCGAGCAACTTCGGCGGCGCACTATAGCGACTGACAGCGCCAATTCCTCCCTCTCGATCTCCCAATTTCGTGTAGAAACTTGATAATTTCCTTTAACAAAAGTTGTTCCTCTACTAGAGATCTCCAACTTTTATTAGGGGCACAATACCAAAGGATCAACATATCGTGAGATCAAGAGCGATGAAAACATGAACTTGAAACTGAAACTGAATTCAGCTCAAGGTTCCTTTCAAAACAGTTTTTGATTAAGCAGTGATCAAACAAAACAACCAATTGCTCATTACCATAGCTCAAACATCATACCAAGAAATGACAAAATTTGGACAAATTTTATTGATGAAAATTTATTTAATAAATCTCTAAAGATTGAACTTATTAACTGGTCTTCAAGGACTTAGGCAAAATTTTGCTAAGTATGAAATTCAACATTGAATCCAATCTTTGGCTCAATTTTAAACATATTTGACTTGTAACCATCATCAACTTGTGATCCCACATTAAAGTACACACTATGCACTACAAAGTTTATCTTAACAAAATTTTACTTGTTTAAGCAAATTTACATATATAAAACCACATTGTTATTATTGCTAACATTTCATGCCACATATGAAACATCATATATGCAACATATGTATGCTATAATTGAAACATGGATTGCATAAATGACACAATGCTTGATGATTATGCAAGATGATGATCATGATCAAGTTTTATTTGCTTCTAAACATCTAGGATGTTACACGGAGCCAGGAGCTCGACTCGCACTACTACAGAAATGATTTTAGGTGATAGTGCCCAAACATTAACGAAGGCGGGCACAAAATCTAACTGCCTCCAAAAATAATGGGCTATTAACGGAGGTGATCACATTTATTTACTGAGGCGGTCACGTTTGCCCGCCTTGTAAAATCGGCTAACGAAGGCGGTCAAAATCCAACCGCCTCTTAAAATCGATTTACGGAGGCGGGCGTCTTAAAATAACCGCCTCTAAAAATGGGCTATTTACGGAGGCATTCAACTTAAGGTGCCCGCCTCCATAAATCATTTTTAGGAGGCAGGCACACAATAAGGCCCGCCTCTAAAAATATAGGCCTAGCTCAGAGCCTAGGCAAAAGCCCATATCTATCCTCCTATCGGGCTTATATATAAACCGGACTTAGGTTAACCTGTATCCACTCCCACTTATGCCCCTCCCACTGCTAGCCGCCCCCGTCCCCTCCCCATCCTGTTGACTCTCTCATCCCTAAGTCTGACGCCACTGCCCCTCTCCATCCCGACGCAGGCTCCCTCTCCTCTCACTGGCGACTCCCTCTCCTCCCTCTCACTAGCGACTCCCTCTCCTTCCTCTCCGTCGGCTCCCTCTCCTCCTTCTCTGGTGGCGGTGCGTGTGGTGGGGAGCAGTGGGGTGGAGGCAGTGGAGGGGTCGGATGCAAGCGTAGGTTAGTGTACCTGCAGAAGATTGATTAGATAAAACCAGTGCAACTATCCTAGATAGACCATATTACTAGGGCTTATACTTATTTACATAATATATCGCATCCTATTTTTCGCAAAGTTTTTGTTAGTCAAATTTTAGGTTTTGAAAAGAGTTTTTAAACTCATAGACTCATTATTAGCTCTGATACCACCTATGGCAGAACCGTCCAAAATAACACGCTTTCGGAAGCACTTGTCTTCCACTAGACGCTAAGCACCCCGAAAGTTAGCTACATCGGATAGTTCCATCAAGCACACCCCATGAGAGAACTCGAATCAATCCACATTTTACCTCTAGAATCCAATAATGAGTACGAGCTTACAATACTTAGTCCAGTTCATACAACAAGAGTTCTTGGAAATTATTTATTACAATACCGGGGTTCAAAGTATGATAATTAAACAGCGGAATGAAAATAAACATATAGCGGAAATGATACAAGGATCCATCTGTGCCCACTAGAAGAATCCTTGACACAAGAGCTACTCCTCAAGCTACACCTACAATAGGGTAAAATAAAACCTGAGTACATAATGTACTCGCAAGACTTACCCGACTAGTGGGAATAGTTTCCAACTCCAAGGGGTATGATAGGCAATATGAGTTTGTTGTTTTCTTTTTTTTGTGAAAAGCATTACTAGAAGTATGTCCTTAAGATCAAGTTTAATTAGCAGTCATGATTACTTCATTAGCTAACCATTCTAGGTAAACACCTATTCTACTTTGAAGCAAGGGTTGAGCAATCTAAACCAATTTACCATCTTTTATATTCTAGTTTTTACTACGGTGCTAGACCATAGCCAAGTCGTACCGTCTCATGAAAACGGCGATTCGTGAACCACTGTATCCCAGCTGGGTACCCTAAAACATATGCCCCGTTTGTACCCTAGGTGCAAACAAGACCAACCCATTCCACTCTTGTTGAGAGGTCCAAGTCCTCGTCCAAACTTGGACTCCAAGCCCCCACACTTGAGACCCAGTCTCAACATGGTGCTTAGACCTCCACCTTTCCCCACCTCCAATCGTTGGTCCAGAAATAGCAAGAACCCACGACAAGAGCGTAACGAGCATTCTCGCTCCCATAAGCAAGTATGTGCTTAGGATAAAAAGTCTATGACCTGACTACCATCCACAGCATCGGACGGTCCTCAATCGACACAGACAGAGAAAACAGTGTAACCAAGCTAAGCCTCACTGGCCACGTGACGTAACCTATTACACCCACCAATACCCATACCACATCCCTGTCCGATCTCCATTTTACCTTTCGTCATTTTATCATGAGAGTAAATATAATAATCACCTATTGTGAGTAACGACAGGTTACTCACGCTATCGAAAACCTCAGCATACCAGCTACTCGAACCTGCACTAGTAAGACTCATAGGACAGATATATCTATGCATGTGGTTTCTATAAAATTCCTATAACGTAAATGCACATCACATATATATATAGTGATTATAAAAAATAAGGGTTATGCACCGGGGCTTGCCTTGGTCAAGCGCGGTGTTAACTGCGTCAGTCAGTGGTGACTCCGGGACCTCCTCCTACATGAGAATCTCCTCCTCGTACTCCTCTATGATCTCCTCAAACTCATGATCACCGGGGGTCACGATCTCCGCCGACTCATTCTCTATATGCATGCGATGATGATGCAACAACTTAGCATTTAGGCAACATCAACTCTAAAAATAAGAATACGCATACCAAGCTACTAAGCTAGCTCTAATGACTAAGATACTAAGCTAACTATCATCTTTATCAAGCAAAGTGTTGGTTTCAACTAACAAACACGTAGTTTTGCAATTTAAGGGTATATCTTTAGTTCTACTAAAGATTTAATGTATATTGAAACAAAGAGCATTTAACTACCCTAATGCTTAGTCTATTCTAAGGCTACAAAAATTACAGTGAGCACATAATAATACAATGAAGCTACTATAAAAATTTTAGGACTAAAGTTATCACCAATTTACCACAAAAATTTCACCAATTTACCACAAAAATTCCTACAATAATTAACTTAATAATATTAAGCATTCTCAAACGATTTAATAGTTCCTAGTATCATCACATATAAGTATGAACTAAATACACCAACAGATAGACCATAATTCTAGGAACCTAACAAAATTTGTTTCACAATTTTTCGATACCTACACGATTTTATATTAATTACCAAAGATCATCTCAAAATTTAAATTAGAAAACTATTTACTAATTTCTTAGGAAAAAGAAAACTGAATCTCCCATGTGGCCCACACGTGCGGCCCATGCGACGCAGCATGCGGCGGCCCACGCGAGGCCGGCCCACCCGTGACGCGGCCTGGGACTGGGGAGCCCACGCACGCTGGCGTTTTCACAAAAGAGACCACGAACTTCTCCCGAACTACAACTAAGTCCTAACACTATTTCTTCCTCTCTCTGGTGAACTCATTTAACCCCCTGTGTTTTTCCTAATTCACCCGCGCACACCCTCGGCAACTCTGTGCACGGCGGTGCGGCGAGCGGTGGCACCGGGTGACTGCGCCGACCACCTGGGACCTGCGTGAGCCTATCTAACGGGTCGATCACCATCTCTGACCTAGATGACTATGCTAAGCGGTGGTGAGGGGTGGCGGGGCTCACTAGGGTAGGCTATAGTGGCGCGTGGCCGTCCACAATAGCGGCGCAACGGTTCTAGTGAACTAAGACAGCTATCGGCTTAACTAGCTAGCATGCGAGCAACAGGGGCTCACCGTCGACCTGGCCGAGGTGACGGTATGGCCAGGGATAGCTCAAGCGAGGCCAGCCACATGCGATCAAGCTGCACGGTGGCACACTGTGGTGGACACGACCACATCAGTAGCACCGGGGTAGCAGTAGAGGTACGGCTAAGAAGCGCATGGCGACGTAGAGGTGGAAGCGAAGATAGCAGTGCACTTGGATTAGGTCAGGGTAGATAGATGGAGGACTACCCATGGCAATGGTCGGGCTCGACCTTATCAGCACGGTGGTGGGGAAAAACTCCAAATTGGAGCTTGGTCGTGCTCGCTTCAAGGCTAGGTGGGGTCAGGGGTCGGGTGGCTTAATGGTGAAGCCAAGGACAAGTCAAATTGAGTTGAGGTGATCTAACCTTGCCGAATTGGGCGAGTGGGGTCGGCCGGTCGCGGTGGCAGAGAGAGAGGCAGTCAGTGCTCAGCTCATCCTCACCTTGGTAGGACGCGAGCAGCGTGGTTAGGACGCACACGCGCAGGTGCTACGGACAAGGCGTGCGCTTCCATGACCGACACAGCACGAGCGGTTGCTGCGCCTTTATGGGCGAGACGACAGTGGGTACGGCCATGTGCCGATGCTGTAGATACACCAAGCATGCACGCAGCAGTGGGAGGGCCACCGACAGGGCGAACAGTGGTGCAGAGCCATAGGGGAGGTGCGAATGCGATGGCAAAACGACGGTAGCGCAGCGTGGATACGACGGAACCAATGGCGGCAGCGCGAGGCAGGGCAGCAGGGCACGGGCCAACGGCTCTCTGTGGCCAGCCTTGGCCAAGCGTAGGCGGGCTCGATCGACCTAGCATGGCGGCATGGGGTGGCCGTGCGGTGACCGTGCGCATGGCGCCAAATAGCCTGAGGCTATGTCGTGCATGAATTTTAAAGCGTTTGCCAAAACTAAATCGATTTGATTGAGACTCGACCACCTAAACCATGCTAAAGTGGGTAGATCAAACTACCATACGGAACAAAAACATAGCACTAACCTTTAGCTAAATTTTCCAAAGTTAATTCACCAACATAGCCTTGTCACACTATTTTCAAACTTAAGGATTTTTCTGTCTTGAGCTAGATTTGCTTTCAAATTCCATTTCTAAGCTATTAGAAATACTAGCTAGCGAAGTTATTTTTAAACAGTAAGGATTTCATTGTCATCTACAAAGTCTATACTTCAAACTTTATTTAAGTATCACACACATGTTCTATAGTATTTTTGCTCAATAAAAAAGTGTTTTCAACCCTACTTGATATACATGAGCTATTGAATCAACTTTCATTTAACATTTTTGTTAGTCATTTTAGGTTACAAGAAGTTGATCTACACACTTTATCACATGCTTTATCACATAAACATGATGCTCATGACATGGTTCAGTGGTTTGTTTAGGGTGTAACATCGAGGGTGTTACAGCTCTCCCCCCTTAAACAAAATCTCATCCCAAGATTTCATGTGAGTGCCTACTGTGGGAAATTAAAGGGGATAAGAAATAACTTTGGAATTAAACCATTACCTTGATACTTCAGGGAGAAGATGGGGATAATGCTCCAGAATATAACTCTCTTGTTCCCAAGTTGCTTTGTCCTCCGAATAATTTTGCCACTGGACTTTATAGAATTTTACCACTTTGTTCCTAGTGACTCTCTTTTTCATCTAGGATTTTGACGGGATGCTCAATATAAGAAAGATCAGGTTAGAGAGGGAGTCCTTCAATTTTCACCACTTCATCGGGAACCCGTAGATACTTCTTTAACTAGAAAACATGGAAGACATTATGGACGGCTGATAAAATATCCAGAAGTTCAAGACGGTAAGCAACAGAACCACACCGCTCCAAAATCTTATAAGGTACAACATAACGAGGAGCTAACTTTCCACGGACTCCAAACCGATGCACCCCTCTCATTAGGGATACCTTTAGGTACACATGGTCACCAACTTCAAATTGCAAAGGCCTTCTCCAGTTGTCCGCATAAGCTTTCTGACGGTTCTGAGCTGCTTTCAAATAACTCTGAATAACACTGACTTGCTCTCTTGCTTCCTTTATGAAATTAGGTCCAAAGTAAGCACGGTCACCCACTTTCACCCAATTAAGAGGTGTTCTACATTTCCTGCCATATAGGGCCTCGAAAGGTGCCATTCGAATGCTCTCTTGATAGCTATTGTTATAGGAAAACTCAGCTAAAGTCAAGCATTCATCCTACTTTTCTGGATAAGAAATGACACAAGCTCTCAACATGACTTCAAGTACTTGATTGACCCTTTCTGTTTGACCGTCAGTTTGCAGGTGATAAGCTGAACTTCTGAGGAAACAAGTACCAAGACATTTCTAGAGTTGCTCCCAGAAGCGAGAGACAAAGACTGACCCTATATCAAAAACAATGGTAAGAGGAACTCCATGTAGGGTCACAACCCGATCAAAGTATAACTTGGCATACGTCTTGGCTGAATACATTGTATGTACCGGGAGGAAATGAGCGGACTTGGTAAGGCGATCCACAATGACCCAAATAGAATCATACCCCTTTGCTGTGCGGGGCAAACCCACAATAAAATCCATGGAAATATCCTCCCATTTCCAAACAGGGATAGGCAAGGGCTGTAGAAATCCAGACATACGCATATGGTCCGCCTTAACCCTTCCACAAATGTCACATTTTGAAATGTATTTGGTAATATCCTCTTTCATATACCAATACAAGTGACACAAATCATGATACATCTTGTTACTTCCCGGATGAATGGATAATTTAGAGTTGTGAGCTTCATCCAAAATTTTTTCCTAAGCTCATCACTTGAGGAAACCACCAATCAGTTTTTTGAACTTCACCACACCTTGATCATCAATACCGAAATGAGGACCACGCCCTTTGACAATTAACTTCTTGATATGAGGGATTTCCTAAGCATCTTGTCTTTGCTCTATAATAATTTGCTCAAGTAAATCCGAGACTAGAGCAATATGGGCTAACACTTCAGAATGGGTGAGAGACAAAGATTCTTCTTCAACTTGATGCGACTTCCGACTTAATGCATCAGCTACCACATTAGCTTTTTCAGGGTGATAATGAACTTCTAAGTTATAATCTTTAATTAACTCAAGCCACCTCCGTTATCTCATGTTTAGCTCAGACTGAGTGAAAATATATTTGAGACTCTTGTGATCAGTAAAAATGTGTACTTTATTTCCCAACAGGTAATGTCTCCAAATTTTTAGAGCGTGCACAACTGCAGCCAGCTCTAATCATAGGTGGGATAATTCAACTCGTCCTTTTTTAGTTGACATGAAGTATAAGCGATCACACGTCCATTTTGCATAAGCACACATCCCAGTCTAGTCCTAGAGGCATCACAATACACATCAAATAGCCTATCAATATCTGGTTGGGCAAAACATGAGCAAATGTAAGAAACTTCTTCAGAGCTTGGAAAGCTTCTTCACAAGCCAGACTCCATACAAACTTGACATCCTTCTGGAGTAACTTGGTCATAGGTTGAGCTACTATAGAAAACACAGGGATGAAGCGCTGATAATAACCAGCAAGACCAAGGAACTGATGAATCTGATGCACTGACTTTGGAGATTTCTAATTTAACACATCCTGCACCTTGCCAGGATCCACAGAGATGCCTTTAGGTGTCGATTCATGTCCCAAGAACTGTACTCGATCCAACCAAAACTCACACTTGCTGAATTTGGCATACAGCTTGTGTTCCCGCAATCGAGTCAGGACTATGCGAAGATGTTGTGCATGCTCTTCATTGTTCTTAGAATATATCAATATGTCATTAATGAACACCACTACACACTTGTCTAACTTCGGCATGAAGATTGAATTCATGAGATACATAAAAAATGTAGGAGCATTGGTCATACCAAAAGACATGACTAGGTATTCATAGAGCCCATACCTAGAAGAGAAAGCTGTCTTTGGTATATCTTGTGGCCGGATCTTAATTTCGTGATACCCAGAACGAAGATCAATCTTTGAAAACACCTTGGCACCAACCAACTGATTGGACAAAGTAGCAATATGAGGTAAATGATACTTGTTCTTAATGGTTACCGTATTGAGAGGGTGATAATCCACACACATCCAAAGAGTGACGTCCTTCTTCTTCACAAAAATGGCTAAACAACCCCATGGTGAAGAACTTAGAAGGATGAATCCCTTCTCCAATAACTTCTCTAACTATTTCTTCATCTCAGCCAATTCCTTTGGAGCCATGTGGTAAGGACGCCACGAAATAGGAGTAGTACCAGGTTCTATCTCAATGGAAAACTCCACATCCCTATCCGGTGGTAACCTAGGTAGATCTTTAGGAAAGACATCCAAAAACTCATAAACCATAGGAATAGAGGTAAGATCAGAAGAAGCTTTAGTATGCCAATAACTGGTAAGGCAAAAACTAAACGCATAAGGAGAGACATTCTATCCTCAGAAGAAGGAACCTTTAACAGCACAATTCTCTACCTAAAGTTCAAGACAACCCCATAATTTCTCAACCAGTTCATTCCCAAAATTACATCTATGCCTTGCCCATGCAGCACCATGAACTAGAGACCATAAGAATAAGTGGCTAGCACTAGTCTTACTGTGTCCGTCTAAGTTTTAATGCACAACTGCGCACCCGGGGTTCTGATTCTATATGCAATAGGCATAGACGTAGTAGATATATTGTGCCTTTGTGCAAACCCCATACCCATGAATGATTGTGATGCACTAGAATCAAATAATATATATGCTGGGTGGGAATCCATGGTGAACATACCAGCCATCACAGGCTCTCCCTGCGGGATCTCCTCAGCCTCAGTGAAGTTAATCTGTCCCAAGCGGCTCATGGGCACCTTCTTCCTGATGATAGTCCTCTTGACCAGATGAGAGTTGGCCAAAGGCTGAGAAGACTGAGTAGGCTGGTTTTGGGGGCACTCACGAGCAAAGTGGCCTTCCTTGCCACACTTGAAACAAGCACCTGGCTTGTTCCCCTATCCCTGACGAGGCAGAACCTGCTGTCCCTGAGGCTGCTGCACCTGCTGAGTAGGTACACGGTACTGAGTGGGAGGTGCCTGGTAAGTCTGCTGAGTCTGACGAGACGACTGTCCACCTAGAGAGTGATAGGACACCCTCCTCACAACCTATACCTTCTGAGGCTATAGGTGACTAGAAGATCCAGAGATCACCCTCTTGTGCTTCCACTTAGCCTGAGAGTCACGCTGAAGTCCCTTAACAACAATAGCAGCATTCATCAAAGCACCAAAGGTCTGATAGCCCCCTGTATACAACTTTTCTTACAAAATACAAGAGAGACCACGATTGAAACGGTCCATCTTCTCATCAGTATCCACATGAGTTCCAGCATACTATGCAAGGTGGTTGAACTTGTTCACATATTTCATCACAGTCATGTTTCCTTGCTTCAGCTCTAGAAACTCGGACATCTTCCTGTTTAGCAAACCAGCAGGAATATAGTACTGATGGAAAGTAGCGGTAAACTCCCACTAAGTCACATGGTGGTCCATAGGCTGCATGGCGTTGAAAGTGTCCCACCAAGCACTAGCAGATCTCAGAAGCTGCTGTGCGGCAAAGCGCACCATCTGCTCATCCATCACATTGAGCAGCTGAAACTTTTGTTCTAGAATACGAAGCCAATGCTCCGTGTCCAGAGGCTCTGCAATCAGTGTGAACGTGGGTGGGTGCGTCCCCAAGAAGTCCTGGTAGGAACAGGGCCTCTTGGGACCGCGGGCACCACCCTTGTTCCCACCATTGCCACCGGGGCCTCCACGAGCGAAGCCACCAATAGCATGTGCCAGCATCTCCAAGGCACGAGCTGACTCATGACGAGCAGCCAATATCTCGGCCATTATGTCGGCATGGGTCATCAGAGGAGGTGGCGGTGGCGGAGGAGGAGGACCAAGGAGTGGGGCCTCGTGGCTCTCCCCGTTGGCATTGCCATGATCATCGCCACGACCATTTTCGCCTTGATCTTCACCAAGACCACAGCCCGTCCTAGCACCGGTGCTCCCACGATCAGACATCAGGTTCATCTATAAATAGATAGGAACCCACCGTTAGGGACCAGGCCTCCTTACTTAGAAACAAATGGCTAGAGAGATGATAAGGCCCAATAATGGTTACAAGCGAGAATTTTTCCTTAAGAGTTAAAGCATTTCTCTTTATTTATTATCCTATCAATTTACTACCTAAAATTATACATGTGGGGGAGTTTAGTTTAAGCAAGATTCTCTTTTCATGATGCATGGATCGACCTATTCGTTCGCTCAAGCCCGAATATAGCGACAATCGCATATAATTTTTGGCACATAGCACACTCACTTCCCGTACGCTAAACGATTCTTACACAGCGTAAGTTAGTGTACCTGTAGAAGATTGATTAGATAAAACCAGTGCCACTATCCTAGATAGACCATATTACTAGGGCTTATACTTATTTACATAATATATCGCATCCTATTTTGTCACAAACCTTTTGTTGGTCAAATTTTAGGTTTTGAAAAGAGTTTTTAAACTCGTAGACTCGTTATTGGCTCTGATACCACCTATGATAGAACCGTCTAAAATAACACGCTTTCGGAGGCGCTCGTCTTTGAAAGCTCTAATTTGGTTTTGGTTAATTGATGAAACCTTAAATGCTAACCTAGTTTATCAAGGTGATTATGAGATAGGTAGCACTACTCCAAGTGATGAAGCAATAACGAAGATCATGACAATGGTGATGGCATGGTGATGATCAAACGCTTGAACTTGGAAAAGAAGAAAGAGAAAAACAAAAGGCTCAAGGCAAAGGTATAAATGATAGGAGCTATTTTGTTTTGGTGATCGAGACACTTAGTAAGTGTGATCACATTTAGGATTGATAGCCGTACTATTAAGAGGGGTGAAACTCGTATCAAAATGCGGTTATCAAAGTGCCACTAGATGCTCTAACTCATTGCATATGCATTTAGGATCTAGTGAAATGCTAACACCCTTGAAAATGTTTGTGAAAATATGCTAACACATGTGCACAAGGTGATACACTTGGTGGTTGGCACATTTAAGCAAGGGTGGAGAAGTTAGAAGTGAAATGGAGTTGGTCGTGATGATGCTGGCGTCGGTCTACTGATCGGACGCTGGGTCACTCAGCGACCGGACGCTGAAAGGCTGCGTCCGGTCGAGCTGTCAGACGGCACAGTGGTTAGGGTTGAGCACCGAACGCTGGGCTATGTCCGATCAAGCTTGACCGGACGCGTCTGGTCGGCAAAAGTTGGTTTTGGGAGCTTACTGGAAATGATCGGACACTGGGGTCTGAGCGTCCGGTCACTTGTGCCGGAGCATTCGGTCAGTCTATAGCCGTTGAGATCTGGTGGCTCAGGTTTAACTCAGAATGACACGTGGCTTACATCGGACGACCGGACGCTGGGTCCAGCATCCGGTCAATATGACCGGAGCGTCCGGTCACCCCACGTTGTGCCCAGTGAAGGGGTACAACGGCTCTATTTCGTGGGGCTTCTATTTAAGCCCCATGGCCGGCTCAAGCTCATTCTCTTGGCCATTTTCATTGACATAGCATCCTTGTGAGCTTAGCCAAAGCCCTCCCACTCATCTCCATCATTGATCCATCATCATTGTGAGATTGGGAGAGAATCCAAGTGCATTGCTTGAGTGATTGCATCTAGAGGCACTTGACATTCGTGTTGCACTGCAGATTTCGCTTGTTTCTCTTAGTGGTTGCCACCACCTAGACGGTTGGAGCAGCGGTGGAGGATTGGCATGAGTTGGTGATTGTTCGTGGCCATCTCCGGTGATTGTAAGGGGAGTTGTACCTTCCTCGGCGGAGTGCTGAAAGGTAACTCTAGTAAATTGCTCCTGTCATTGAGTTACCTCACTTGTGGGTCGGTTCTTGTGGTGTCCTATCGTGTGGACGAGGTTTGTGAAACACCTCTTAGTCGCCGAACCATCAAGTGTTGGTCGACACAACGGGGACGTAGCGTGTTGGTAAGCACGTGAACCTCGGGAGAAAATCGATTGTCTCATGTCTTTGGCATTCTCCCGGTGATTGGCTATATATTCATCTTGTGATTGGTTCATCCCCTACACGGCGGTATAATCACCCTACTCATTTATTTACATTCTTACAAACTAGTTGATAGAAGCTCTTTAGTGTAATTAGAATTGAGAGCTTGCTTTATTATTTAATTCATCTAGTTGAGCTCTTTAGAGTAGCAAGATAGAGAGCTCTTAGTGAGTAGTTACATAGCAAGTTTGTGTGCCTAAGTAATCATTGCAACTAGAATTGTTGGATAGGTGGCTTGCAACCCTTGTAGAGCTAGAGCAAGTTTGCATTACGCTATTTGTCATATTAATCAAATTGCTCTAGTTGATCTGTAGGTTTTTAAATAGGCTATTCACCCCACCTCTAGCCATATTAGGACCTTTCAAGTGGTATCAGAGATGTGGTCACCGTTTGATTAAAGGCTTGACAACCTCGGTGTCAAATTATGGCTCAAGTTGTGTTCAACCATGTGGGGGGCAAACCACCTTTCTTTGATGACACAAGCTATGGTTATTGGAAGAGAAAGATAAGGGTGTATCTTGGTTCAATCAATGATCAAGTATGGGATGTAACCGAGAATGATTATGCTATCATTGATCCCGACAATCCCACCAACCAAGATAAGTCCAACAAGCAATGCAATACAATGGCTCTCAACACCTTATACAACGCCATTGATCCAAAGGTGTTTGAGCAAATCAAGGATTGTGAAAGAGCAAATGAAGTGTGGAGGAGATTGGAGGAAACATATGAGGGCACACCGGCGGTGAAGAGTGCCAAGTTGTGTATCCTCAAGGACAAATTGACAAGCTTCAAGATGAAGGATGATGAGAGCATTCTAGAGATGTTTCATCGATTGCAAGTCATTGTCAATGACTTGAAGGCTTTGGGAGAGAAGATCAAGGATGATGATGTCTCTCATCGATTCTTGATGTGCCTACCTCCAAGGTTTGAGATGTTGAGATTGCTTATCATAAGAGGAGGATTAAAGGATATCACCCCTAACCAAGTACTAGGTGATGTCATGACACAAGAGACATACCATATGGAAAGGGAAGGGGATGACAAGGATGATAAGAAGAAAGAAAAAGACAAGAAGAAGAAAAGCATAGCATTCAAGGCTAGTTCATCATCATACAAAAATAAGGGCAAGTCCAAGAAAGAATCAAGTGATGATGATGACCTTAGTGATATTGATGATGAGGCTATGGCTCTCTTTGTGCACAAGATGGGCAAGTTCATGAAGAAGAAGGGCTATGGTGCAAGAAAGAGAAGAGATCATACCAACAGCAAAGAATATGTGAGAAGATGCTACAATTGCAAGAGTCCCGATCATATAGTAGCTAATTGTCCTTATAATAGTGACAATGATGAAGATGAGAAGAACAAACACAAGAAAGACAAGAAAGAAAAGAAGGAGAAGAAGGAGAAGAGGATGACCTTCCAAAAGAAGAAGAAGGGTGGAGGCTATGTGATCACTTGGGATAGTGATGGCTCATCGGATAGTGATGACTCTAGTGATGATGGCAAGAAATCAATCAAGAAAGCACTAGCAAGCATCGCCATCAACAACAAGCCCTCCATCTTCGACACTCCATCAACATGCCTCATGGCTAAGCCTACCAAGGTAAAATATGATAAGAGTGATGATGATGAATGTGAAAGTGACTCTTGTAGGGATGATAATGATGATGATGATGACAATGATGAGTACTCTAAGGAGGAGCTCATGGACATGTGTGAGCAAGTGCACGCTTGCAATGAGATGAAGAGAAAGGAGTGCAAAGAATTGCGCAAGAGAGTAAAATTTCTTGAGCAATCCTTTGATGAGCTTAATGCCACTCATGAGGGGCTAATGGATGCCCATGAGAAGCTTGGCAAAGCTCACTCAAAGCTTGAAAAAGCTCACTCCTCTCTCATTGAGCAAGTCAAGAAGGAGGAAGCCAAGAAGGAGCAAGTGATAGTTACATGTGATGTGGGACTAACATGTGATCTTATTGATGAATCTTCTTATAAGCCTATTGCTATTGCTCCCACTAACACTTCTTGTAGCACTACCACTTCCACTCCACCTAAGAATGATGCATCACTAGTAGTGGAAAATGAGACCCTCAAGAAGGAGGTGAATGAGCTCACTCGTGCCTTAGGCAATGCCTATGGTGGAGAAGCCCGCTTGGTAAAGTGCTTGGGTAGCCAAAGGTTTTCTCTCAATAAAGAAGGATTAGGCTATACCCCCAAGAAAGGCAAGGCGGCCTTTGTCACTCCCAAAGCTAGCTTTGTGAAGGGCAATGGTCGGTTTTGCAATAGATGCAAGAAAGTTGGGCATATAGAGCAATATTGGAAGATTAATAAGAACAAGCTACCTAATGTATCCTCAATTAAATTTGATTCTTGTTACATGCTTTTTAAGGGTGCCAATGGTGTGAAGGCTAAGTTCATTGGTACACCAATTGTGGGCCCAAAGAAGAAGGTCATTTGGGTACCAAAGACCTTAGTAACTAACTTTCAAGGACCCAAGCAAGTTTGTGTACCTAAAAAGAATTGATCTTCTTTTGTAGGTCAATTATAAAGCCGGAGGAAGGCATTGGGTGCTTGATAGTGGATGCACACAACACATGATCGGTGATTCAAGAATGTTCAATTCAATAAATGAAAACAAGAGCAATGGAATTGATAGTATCATATTTGGTGACAATGGCAAAGGCAAGGTCAAAGAGCTTGGTAAGATTGCAATATCCAATGACTTGAACATTTCCAATGTGCTACTAGTAGAGAGCTTGAACTTCAAACTATTTTCGGTAGCTCAATTGTGTGATCTTGGTTTCAAGTGCATATTTGGTGTGGATAATGTAGAGATCATAAGTGTAGATGGCTCTAACTTGATATTCAAAGGATTTAGATATGAGAATCTATACTTGGTTGATTTCAATGCTAAAGAGGCTCAATTGTCAACATGTTTGATCACTAAGTCTAGCATGGGTTGGTTATGGCATAGAAGGTTTGGTCATGTTGGAATGAAACAATTGAACAAGTTGATTAAGCATGACTTAGTTAGAGGCTTGAAAGATGTCACTTTTGAGAAAAATAAGCTATGTAGTGCATGTCAAGCCGGAAAGCAGGTTGGTAACACACATCCTAAGAAGAGCATGATGAGCACATCTAAGGCATTTGAGTTGATGCACATGGACTTATTTAGACCAACCACATATACTAGCATTGGTGGAAACAAATATGTGTTTGTGATTGTGGATGATTTCACTAGATACACATGGGTATTCTTTCTAGTGGATAAGAGTGATGTGTTTGCAACATTCAAATCATTTGTCAAGGGCATTCACAATGAGTTTGAAACAACCATCAAGAAAGTTAGAAGTGACAATGGTAGTGAATTCAAGAACACTAGAATTGATGAGTTATGTGATGAATTTGGAATTAGACATCAATTCTCGGCCAAGTACACTCCTCAATCAAATGGCTTAGTTAAAAGAAAGAATAGAACTTTGATTGACATGGCAATATCAATGTTGAGTGAGTACAATGTGAGTCATTCATTTTGGGCCGAAGCAATCAACACGGCTTGCTATTATAGCAACTGACTCTATTGTCACCCCATGATGGAGAAAACACCTTATGAGCTATTGAATGGAAGAAAGCCCAACATGGTATACTTTCGGGTTTTTGGTTGCAAATGCTACATATTGAAGAAAGGCACTAGATTGAAGAAGTTTGAAAAGAAATGTGATGAAGGTTTCTTGCTTGGTTACTCCACTACTAGCAAGGCTTATAGAGTTTGGAATTTGGCTAGTGGTACTCTTTAGGAGGTTCATGATGTGGAATTTAATGAAACAAATGGTTCCCAAGAGGAAGATGATAATCTAGATGATGTAAAAGGCACTCAATTGGTCAATGCAATGAAGAACATAGACATTGGTGATATAAGGCCTAGAGAGGTGATTGATGTTGAAGATGACAAGAATCAAGTACTCTCTAACTCAAATGTGCAAGCTAGTGGTTCTCATGATCAAGTTCAAGCAAGTACTAGTCATGATAAAGTGCAAGATCAACAACAAGTGGCTAGTTCATCATCTCAAACAAGTGATCAATCAAATGCAAGCAATCAAGTGCAAGTGCTTCAACCAACCAATGTTGCAAGAAATCATCCATTGGACACTATCATTGGTGATATTTCAAGAGGTGTGCAAACTAGATCAAGATTGACTTCATTTTGTGAGCATTTCTCTTTTGTGTCATCCATTGAACCTAAGAAGATAGATGAAGCTTTGAAGGATGTTGATTGGGTAAATGCTATGCATGAAGAGCTAAACAACTTTACAAGAAACCAAGTATGGGAGTTAGTTGAGAGGCCTAAGGATCATAATGTGATTGGAACTAAGTGGGTCTTTCGGAACAAGCAAGATCAAGATGGGATAGTAATAAGGAACAAATCAAGATTAGTGACTCAAGGTTACACTCAAGTTGAAGGTCTTGACTTTGGAGAAACATATGTCCCGGTTGCAAGATTGGAAGCAATTAGAATCTTGTTAGCCTATGCTTGTGCCCACAACATCAAGTTGTACAAAATGAATGTGAAGAGTGCATTTCTCAATGGGTACATCAATGAGCTTGTATATGTTGAGCAACCTCCTGGTTTTGAAGATGAAAAGAAACCCAACCATGTTTACAAGTTGAGAAAGGCTTTGTATGGATTGAAACAAGCACCTAGAGCATGGTATGAGAGATTGAGGGATTTCCTACTCTCTAAGGGATTCAAGATGGGAAAGGTTGACACCACTCTCTTCACCAAGAAGCTTGGAAATGGCTTGTTTGTATTGCAAATCTATGTTGATGATATCATTTTTGGGTCAACAAATCAAGATTTTTGTGAGGAGTTTGGCAATATGATGGCAAGTGAGTTTGAGATGTCCATGATTGGAGAGCTTAGCTACTTCCTTGGTCTTCAAATCAAGCAAATAAAGAATGGAACATTTGTGAGTCAAGGCAAGTATATTAAGGACATGCTCAAGAAATTTGAAATGGATGATAGTAAAGCTATTAGTACACCAATGGGGACAAGTGGAAGCTTGGATAGTGATACTAGTGGCAACATGGTGGATCAAAAGATGTATCGGTCCATGATTGGAAGCCTACTCTATGTGACCGTATCAAGGCCGGATGTGATGTTTAGTGTTTGCATGTGTGCTAGATTTCGAGCATCACCAAAAGAAAGTTATTTGAAGGCAACAAAGAGAATATTGAGTTACTTGAAGCATACATAAAATGTTGGATTGCGGTATCCCAAAGGAGCAAGATTTGAGTTGATTGGATATTCGGACTCCGATTATGCGGGATGCAAAGTTGAGAGAAAGAGCACATCGGGCACATGTCAACTATTGGGAAGATCACTTGTGTCTTGGTCATCAAAGAAGAAAAATAGTGTAGCACTTTCAACCGCCGAAGCGGAGTACATTTCGGCCGGTAGTTGTTGTGCTCAATTACTTTGGATGAAGACTACTTTGAGTGACTTTGGAATCAAATTCAAGCAAGTGCCATTGCTATGTGATAATGAGAGTGCCATAAAGCTCACCAACAATCCGGTTCAACATTCAAGAACAAAGCATATTGATGTCCGCCATCATTTCATAAGAGATCACCAACAAAAAGGGGACATTTGCATAGAGAGTGTGGGCACCAAAGATCAACTTGTTGACATATTCACCAAGCCACTTGAAAGGGATCAATTAAAATTTTGAGCACACAAGTAGGGGGAGCAAGCTCATAAACTTGTATGTTGCATTTGAATGTGCATTTCATATATTTGTTTGCATGACACAAGTTTCAAATTTCAATATCCATGCTTGTGTGGTATATGCTAGTTATATGCTTGATTGATGAAATAAAAAACTAGCATGCATAGGTAATCTAGTGATTGTATTTCCAAGTGGTATTGAACTAAAGTAACTAGACTTATAATTATTTTATGGAAACTAGACCCTTACTTACAATGTTGATCTCATGGGGTATTCTAGTTTTTGTGTATATCTAGTTACTAATGGTGCTAAGGATGGTATATTGGTGCACTTCGATTGGTATCACGCTTCAAAGGTCCATCTCTTATACCTTAGCATCATTTGGTAGAAATTGACTCCTATATTTCCTATCTAAGCATATATGCAAGCTACAATCCAAACTCTTAGCACATATGTAGGGGGAGCAATTGCTACCACATGGAGTTCATGAAACTTGTCCATATCCTTTACACATGGTAAATATGCTTGGGCAAGCAACATAGATTCAAATGAACGTTAATTCATATCTTTGTATAAGGGTTGTCATCAATTACCAAAAAGGGGGAGATTGAAAGCTCTAGTTTGTTTTTGGTTAATTGATAAAACCTTAAGTGCTAACCTAGTTTATCAAGGTGATTATGAGATAGGTAGCACTACTCCAAGTGATGAAGCCATAACAAAGATCATGACAATGGTGATGGCATGGTGATGATCAAACGCTTGAACTTGGAAAACAAGAAAGAGAAAAACAAAAGGCTCAAGGCAAAGGTATAAATGATAGGAGCTATTTCGTTTTGGTGATCGAGACACTTAGCGAGTGTGATCACATTAGGATTGATAGCTGTACTATTAAGAGGGGTGAAACTCGTATCGAAATGCGGTTATCAAAGTGACACTAGATGCTCTAACTCATTGCATATGCATTTATGATCTAGTGAAATGCTAACACCCTTGAAAATGTTTGTGGGTGTTTGGCACATTTAAGCAAGGGTGGAGAAGTTAGAAGTGAAATGGAGTTGGTCGTGATGATGCTGGCGTCGGTCTACTGATCGGACGCTGGGTCACTCAGCGACCGGACGCTGAAAGGCTGCGTCCGGTCGAGCTGTTAGACGGCACAGTGGTTAGGGTTGAGCACCGGACACTGGGCTGTGTCCGATTAAGCTTGACCGGACGTGTCCGGTCGGCAAAAGTCAGTTTTGGGAGCTTACTAGAAACGACCGGACACTGGGGTCTGAGCGTCCGGTCACTTGTGCCGGAGCGTCCGGTCAGTCTATAGCCGTTGAGATCTGGCGGCTTAGGTTTAACTCAGAATGACACGTGGCTTACATCAGGCGACCGGACGCTGGGTCCAGCATCCGGTCAATATGACCGGAGCGTCCGATCACCCCACGTTGTGCCCAGTGAAGGGGTACAACGGCTCTATTTCGTGGGGGCTTCTATTTAAGCCCCATGGCCGTCTCAAGCTCATTCTCTTGGCCATTTTCATTAACATAGCAACCTTGTGAGCTTAGCCAAAGCCCTTTCACTCATCTCCATCATTGATCCATCATCATTGTGAGATTGGGAGAGAATCCAAGTGCATTGCTTGAGTGATTGCATCTAGAGGCACTTGGCATTCGTGTTGCGCTGCGGATTTCGCTTGTTTCTCTTGGTGGTTGCCACCACCTAGACGGTTGGAGCAGCGGTGCAGGATTGGCATGAGTTGGTGATTGTTCGTGGCCATCTCCGGTGATTGTAAGGGGAGTTGTACCTTCCTCGGCGGAGTACCGAAAGGTAACTCTAGTAAATTGCTCGTGTCATTGAGTTACCTCACTTGTGGGTCAGTTCTTGCGGTGTCCTATCGTGTGGACGAGGTTTGTGAAACACCTCTTAGTCGCCGAACCATCAAGTGTTGGTCGACACAATGGGGACGTAGCGTGTTGGCAAGCACGTGAACCTCGGGAGAAAATCGATTGTCTCATGTCTTTGGCATTCTCCCGGTGATTGGCTATATATTCATCTTGTGATTGGTTCATCCCCTACACGGCGGTATAATCACCCTACTCATTTATTTACATTCTTGCAAACTAGTTGATAGAAGCTCTTTAGTGTAATTAGAATTGAGAGCTTGCTTTATTATTTAATTCATCTAGTTGAGCTCTTTAGAGTAGCAAGATTGAGAGCTCTTAGTGAGTAGTTACATAGCAAGTTTGTGTGCCTAAGTAATCATTGCAACTAGAATTGTTGGATAGGTGGCTTGCAACCCTTGTAGAGCTAGAGCAAGTTTACATTACACTATTTGTCATACTAATCAAATTGCTCTAGTTGATTTGTAAATTTTTAAATCGGCTATTCACCCCCTCTAGCCATATTAGGACCTTTCAGTCTTCCATTAGACACTAAGCACCTCAAAAGTTAGCTACATCGGATAGTTCCATCGAGCACACCCCACAGGAGAACTCGAATCAATCCATGTTTTACCTCTAGAATCCAATAATGAGTACGAGCTTACAATACTTAGTCCAGTTCATACAACAAGAGTTCTTGGAAATTATTTATTACAATACCAGGGTTCAGAGTGTGATAATTAAACAGCGAAATGAAAATAAACATCTAGCAGAAACGATACAAGGATCCATCTGTGCCCACCAGAAGAATCCTCCACACAAGAGCTACTCCTCCAGCTGCTCCTGCAACAGGGTAAAATAAACCCTGAGTACACAAAATAGAAAACTATTTACAAATTCCTTATGAAAAAACTAAATCTCCCACATGGCCCACACACGTGGTCCACGCGACACAGCGCACGCACACGAGCGCACGACGGACCATGGATGCGGCCCTCGCGAGGCCGGCCCACCCGCAAGGCGGCCCCTGGCGGGGGAGCCCACGCGCACTAACATTTTCGTCAAAGAGACCTCGAACTTCTCCTGAACTACACCTAAGTTCTAACACTATTTCTTCCACTCTTTGGTGCATTCATTTAACCCCTTGAGTTTTTCCTAATTCACCCGCGCACACCCTCGGCAACTCTGTGCACGGTGGTGCGGCGAGCGGCGACACCGGGTGACTGTGCCGGCCACCTAGGACCTACGCGAGCCTATCTAACGGGTCGATCGCCATGTCCAACCTGGATGACTACGCTAAGTGGTGGTGAGGGGTGGCGGGGCTCACTGAGGAAGGCTGTAGCGGCGCGTGGCCGTCCACGAGGGCGACGCAATGGTTCCGGTGAACTTAGACAGCTACCAGCTTAACCAACTAGCGTGCGAGCAGTAGGGGCTCACCGTGGACCTGGCCAAGGTGACGGTATGGTCGGGGACTGCTCGAGCAAGGCTAGCCATGTGCAACCGAGCGGCACGGCGGTGCACCACGATGGACACGACCACGTCAACAGCGCTGGGTAGCGGTAGAGGTACGACTAAGGAGCGTAGGGCGACGTAGAGGTGGAAGCGAAGCTAGCGGTGCACTTGGATTGGGTCAGGGTGGACAGATGATGGACTGCCATGACAATGGCCGGGCTCGGCCTTATCGGCACGGCGGCGTTGAAAAACTCCAAATTGGAGCTTGGCCATGCTCGTTTCAAGGCTGGGTGGGGTCGGGGGTCAGGTGGCTTAATGGAGAAACCAGGGACGAGTCGAATTGAGTTGAGGTGATCTAACCATGCCAAATTAGGCGAGCAGGGTCGGTCGGTCGTGGTGGCAGAGAGAGAGGCAGTCAGCGCTCGGCTCGCCCTCGCCTTGGTGGGACACGAGCAACACGATCAGGACATACACGCGCAGGCTCTACGGACAAGCCGTGCGTGCGTCCGCGACTAACACAGCACGAGCGGCTGCCGCACATTTATGGGCGAGATGATAGTGGGTACGGCCATGTGCTGATGCCGCGGATTCGACAAGCGCACGTGTAGCAGCGGCAGGGCCACCAGCAGTGTGGACAACGGTGCAGAGTCGTAGGGGAGGTATGGATGCGACGATAGCGCAGCGCGGCCATAGTGGCACCAATGGCGGCGTCACGAGGCAGGGCAGCAGGGTGCGGAGCCAGCGGCTCGCTGCGGCCGGCCTCGACCAATCCTAGGCGGGCTCGACCAACCCAGCATGGCGGCACGGGGTGGCAGCACGGGACACGACCATGTGCGCAGTGCGGGGTGGCCGCGCGGTGACCGCGCGCACGACGCTAAACATCCCGAGGCTGTGTCGTGCACGAATTTTAAAGTGTTTGCCAAAACTAAATCGATTTGATTGAGGCTCAACCACCTAAACCATGCTAAAGAGGGTACATCAAACTACCATACGGAACAAAAACATAGCACCGACCATTAGCTAAATTTTCCAAAGTTAATTCACCAACATAGCCTTGTCACACTATTTTCAAACTTAAGGATTTTTCTAAGTCTTGAGCTGGATTTGATTTCAAGTTCCATTTCTAAGATCTTAGAAATACTAGCTAGCGAAGTTATTTTTCAACAGCAAGGATTTCATTGTCATCTACAAAGTCTGTACTTCAAACTTTATTTAAGTATCACACACATGCTCTATAGTATTTTTGCTCAATAAAAATTGGTTTTCAACCCTACTTGATATACATGAGCTATTGAATCAACTTTCATTTAACATTTTTATTAGTCATTTTAGGTTACAAGAAATTGATCTACACACTTTATCACATAAACATGATGCTCATGACATGGTTTAGTGGTTTGTTTAGGGTGTAACACCGAGGGTGTTACAACCGTGACCTTTGATTGGAGGTGGTTGCAATGCCCGTCTCCATTAATCCAAAATGGCCGTTGCCGTTAAGTTTTCTATACAAGTGCCACCCGCGCCGCCACCGACGTTGGGAGCAGTCGCCCCAGGCGCTGCCGAGCCCACCATCGTCGGATTTGGCGCCGGAGCGTATCCGCGGACTCCCTCTCCGTCCATGCCACTGCCAACGACGGGCCCCACCGTCGCGGCGACCAACAGCAGCTGCAGCTCCCCGTGCACGCAGGTGATGACGCCGGGCTGCACCACCGAGGCCACCACCTCCAGCAGCAGTGTCGAGCCCACCGCCATGGACTTCGGCACTGGAGCGCCTCCACAGACTACCTCGTAGTCCCCGCCACTGTCGACACCGGGCCCTACCACCTTAGTCGCTGCCTCTAGTAGCTCACTCTCACCGGTCGCGGCTCCGTTCTACCCTTCAAGAGGGCGCACGAAGCATCATCGGTGGGCGAACAACGACGACAAGGAGTCCAACGATGACCACCCCACAACCTACCTGAATGTTGTTCCTCGATCGGTGAAGCCGGCAACTGCGTCCCCGCCACGCGCCCAGATTCATTCAATCGTGGTCTTGAGCCATGGCGGAGCGGACGTTGGACGGCAGGGACACGGGCGAAGCCAAAGGAAGCGTAGGCGGCCACGCCCACAACTGGTGTGCGGCATGCCTAATCGGCCAATGAATGGCCACATCCCCGCCTGCCAACGCCTTGGCCGTCGCGGATGGGTCTTCGCTCCCACCACCGATGGGTGGCGTGAGATTCTCCCCCAGCTAGAAGTGCGACCCGCGGCCACCTCAGTTGAGCCTCACCAGAGCAGCTCCCGTAGGCTCGAAGGATCTCCGCAGAGCTTCACGATAGATGTTTCAACTGCCTCTCCTACTCGCATAGAGTAGCGACATGTCGTTTGCCACGGCGTTGCCTGCGCTGTCACAAATTCCTCTACCTCGCCAGGGATTGCAAGCGGCCTAGGTCTACTACATCAAAGAAGGCGAAGGGTGGCGGCCAGTCATGGCACACTGCTCGTGACCATGTCCCACCGGCCTCCCAGCACATGCCCCACGGTGGCCCAGCAGGATCAGTTAGGGCCAAGTAGGGTGCCATGGGGGCGATGGTGGAATCAGATGAATGAAGCTGGCGGCGACGGAGTAAGCCGGCAAGGGACAACAACATGGACATGCCTGCTGACTACCCCAACAACGCTGCTACCTCTACTGCTACACACCTTCACATGCTAGATCCGCTTGTGTCGGAGCTGTGCGTGAGCACTGGGCCTCCCATGTGGGTTGACCCAATGCTGAAGGAGCTCGCCGCCTCGCTCGTCGTGAGCCGACCAGTAGGGGTGACTGCCACTCAGGAAGAGGAAGCATCGCTGGTGGACAAGTTGGCGATGGGCTCACCTACGCTGTCGCCTGTGCGGGGGCAGGTCACGTCGCTGCAAGGGGAGCAGCCTAGCATCGTGGATGCTAAGGCATGTCTACAAAGTTCACCACCTCGAGAGGGATAGCACGGCGTCGTGGATGCCGAGGGGCAATCACAAAGCCCCAGCGCCACCCCTATAGGCGCGGATGCATCCACCCCTCCACGATCAGCTGACTCCGTCACCAAGAGGCTAAAGCGATTCACGGAGAAAATCTTGCGTAAGGCGCCATCGACGTTGCTGTCGCTGCCTCTGCCGACTATGGAGGCACAACCAAAGTTGTAGACCCGCAACAGGAGGATCGTCGCACAACCGCTCTCACGCGTCCCAGCTTCTACACGGGGAGATGTGCTGATGATGAAGCGGATGGGATTCCTTGACGGTCAGACGAGGCGGTCCACGGTAGCCGTGGACGCCTACGACGGCATCTTCGTCAACCAGCTTAACCCATCGCATGCTGAGGCAATGCGAGAGTTCTTCCCGGACCCACAGGGAGAGCGGCCCAGGCGGCGCGTCTGATCGCCGGTGATGGCTAGGTAGTATGATTAACGAGTAATAGCTTATGATCACCTGTTGCTAGGGAGGACAGAACCGATTGTATAACACTCCCCCTAGTGTGCCATGTTCGTGGCGCGTCGTTGTAACATTTACTATTTCTCAATCTTAATACAAAGATGCGTAAACCTTTTGCGTATTCGAGAAAAAACTATCACACTATTTTATTCAGGTTTGGAGGTTGCTAAGAAAAAAAAAATGAGTGTTCACAAGTTATAGTTTTTGGTGTTGCATTTGGTAATAAGTTAGTAAGTTAGTAAATGCATTAAGAGACTGTTTTCAAAGATTATGTTACTCGGTGGGACTCTGGCGATAGATTTCAGCAGTACTTTTTAGCAAAAACATAGTATTATTCTCTCACAAGAAATCAGTATCAGCAGCTGCATCAGCTAAATTTCAGCAAAACGGACTGGGCCTAACAAACAAACATGAAAGTTGTCCCGTACGCTGGCTTTTATCTCGGCCTTGTAACCATGACCGGCTGAAGAAGACGGCGTCACGTCTGTGTTTCAAAGTTGCTACCTTGAAGATGCCTATCCTTAACTTTTTCCAAAGCAGCTTCAAAGAAAACAAGCAATAGCTATCCAATGTATAGATCGAGGACGACACCAAGTAGCTATCTATCTACTAGGTTTATACATGCAGATGGCAATACTTCCGAAGTAAGGCTGTCTTCGACAGAAGACCCACTGCGGAACTCAAATTCAAAATAGGTTACTAAATAATAACTATAGCCTCCAACAGAGTATTTATATGGAAGACTCATTTTAGGTATCAGGAGAGGTATAACCTAAATTTGAATATCCTCTCTCCTAGACACTATTTACAGAAATTGTTATCTTTCGGATCTTGTTGTTGGAGAAGATAAAAAATATGTATTGAATATTTTACTTGTAGCCCTACCAAATGACGAATGGGTCTTGTATTTTAGATCGCGGTTATTGGAGACAGTCTAGGGATTGCCATGCGAGCGGGCTAACTGTAGACCCCTTTGAAATGCAAAAAGTTTGTATAAATCATTTTATATAAAAAACATATGAAACTTGAAAAAATCGCATTGAAAAAGGGTCCTAAAGTGGAGCTAGCATCCGCGGTACGTGGGGTAGCTTTCTTGGCAATGCACCCCCGCATGACCTTTTTCTCGTGACCGAAGCTCGTGCGACGTGGCCATGTGGGATGTGGCCTGTGGTCTGTGGATAAGCAGTTAAGCACGTGCCATATAATAGCACGACTGCACGACCTCCGCAAAGGAGTCGCAGGCCGCAGGGCCATCGGACGGTCAGGGCCGGCCGGCCGGGGGCCCTGGGGCTGGGCGAGAGGTGTGCCACCTTTCTTGCACACAGGGCGCACGGTACGTGTGGTACACTGCGTGCAGCTGCAGCAACAACAGTCAACAGCAGCGGCTTTGTTCGCACAAGAACAGTCGTTTCCTGCAGGGCGGGCAGGCGAATCCTGCAACCGCCGGGGCCCCATCTTGTAGCTTCACGGATTGTATCATGACGTGAGGCCTGAATCGCGAATGCTTTGGTTTTGTTCGCTTTACCTTTTCAATTTTCGCGTTCGGCGGTCAGGGGGTGGAGCCGTCCAGCCCACATGTCGGAGAGCGGCGACTATGACGATCCTTGCACTTTCTGATGTTCCATGTGATCCTGGCTATGCCTATCCTCCTGGCCACCATGTGTACCTGGGCGCCAAGCATCGTGTATCAGCAGAAACCGATGCAATACTTCTCGGGCCGCGTTTAGTTCCGGCCAGAAATTAGTAGACATTGTAGCGCATTGTAACATTTCGTTTGTATTTGATAATAATTGTCTAAACATTGACTAATTAGGCTCAAAACATTCGTCTTATAAAGTACAATCAAACTGTACAATTAGTTTTTGATTTCGTCAACATTTAGTACTCCATATATGTACCGCACGTTTGATGTGACGAGGAATCTTCTTTTTTGTATAGTGTCAAAATTTGGAATTTGGTAGAACTAAACATGGCCTCGATGTCTATCGCATTCATACATATCTTCTGGATGCAATGCCATGTATATATATGTGTTTGATACTCTTTGACTTCTTGGAAAACGAGACCCAGTGAATTTGTGCTTCTTCTATGTCTAGGCTCGAACACCTTTAGGCCTTGTTCGGCTGGCGGCTGTCTGGCTAGCTGGCCAGTCCACTCACGAAATCACTGTTTATATATACAGTGTTTTCAGATAGAATAATATTTTTTTCTCACAACAATCAGTCGAAACAGTATTTTGTCTTATTTTTTAGTCCTGCTGAACATGCCCTTAAGTTATAAACTGTATGGTATGGTGCCTCACGGCAATATGACACCTGTTGTGGTGACAACTATGACACGGCTTTGGGCACAACTGAACTAAGATTTTTTAATAAATCCGCTACACGGGCACAATTGAACTAAGGCCCTGTTCACTCTAACTTATCAGCCGTACCGTTTTAGTAAAATAATAGTGTTTCTCTCTCACAACAAATCAGCGTCAGTCGTTTTTCAACCAGCCGAACAGGGCCTAAGTTTCTTTTAGGAAATCCGCTGCACGTAGAGATTTGTGAAAATGTTCAAACGACAATGCAACTTTGGGCACAATCGATGCAATTTTCAAACGACGTATTGATTTGCACTGCCCGTGAAATTTAATCTTATCACGAGGAGCTTGTGAAATTTTTTCTTAACAGCAGTTTATCTCTGATAGCATGTCAGCACTGAAGTCCTGACTAAAGAAACGCAGTGTGTTTGGTTCACAGAGTCGCAGTATTCGGAGCCATCCAATGCTACATCTGAACCTAGAGACAATGTTTAGTTTGCCACAGGAAACCAACCCGTTTGTCATTGGGGCGTACCCTCCACCAGCATAAAAGCCTCATCGATTGATTCCTCTAAAAATAATACGGCGACACCGTTTGCTAGGTGTCGATAAAAGATGCTCGGTAGTTTTCTGAGGGGTTTTCCATGAAGTTAGATTGATCGATGGGGTGCGCGTAATCAGAAACCGGATGGTGACACAAGACACAGAGACAACGATTTAGACAGGTTCGGACCGTCTGATCGACGTAATACCCTACGTCCTGTGTCGTTGGTGTATTGTATTGAATATAAGATATATGTAGATGTATCTGTCGACTAGGGGACCACTGCCTCTCCTTATATAGTTTGGAGGGGTAGGGTTACAAGGAAAATATTCTATTTAGTACTATACAATATCTTACGGTACACGTCGACCAGTGCCGTGCACGTCTTTATCTTGTGGGCTGGGCCACCTCTGATGGTGCGGCCCATGTCTTGTCTTATGAATACTGGTGGTTATATCCCCACGGCTAGTCCCCGAACGCCTTGTATCATTTGAGCAACGCTGTCTTGAACAAGTCCGAACACTTTGAAGTGAAGCCGGTCAGTTTAATTGGCAATCCGAGCAGTGAAAGTCGAAACCGACCAGTTTAACTGGTGACCTGGACGGTGAAGGTCGAAGCCGACCAGTTTAATTAGTGACCTGGACGGTGAAAGTCAATGTCGACCAGTTTAACTGGTTAGGAGACCTCAGACTTAGCCAAGTAAGGTTTGCTAGAAGAATGTAAGGGACTCAAGATAAAATTTAGAAATTCTTTCCCTTAGGAGAAGTGTAGCCACTTAGACTCCGTCAATAAGAAGGGTAAATCAAAAAATAAGCACTACATTCACCGCCATGTGAAGTGTAGCCACTTAGTCCCCGAACCTGCTGGAAGATAAACAATGAATCTTGTAGCAAGGTCAAAGAAGAGAAATCTGAAAGCTTACCGATGTCATCTGACATGTGCGTAACAAGACCCCAGACGTGCTGCCCAAGATCAGCACCCTGATCCGAACAGCATGGAGCAACTTGATAGCACACCGATGAGACGTAGCAAGATCCGACCATTAAGGGAGTCCTCAGCTTAGTTGACGATGCTTGCACAAAGAATCCGAACAGTGAGGAGTCCCTAGCGTAGCTGATGATGAAGCACGAGTGACGAACAGTCCGGTCAACTGGGCGACGGTGAAGTGAGCATTGAGTAAAAGCGATCGGCGAACAGTCGATCAACTGGTCGGCGATGAAGTCCATGAACCTAGCGGTTCAACCAGTTGATTTGTGGAGAAGTCCGAGCACCAGATGGTCCGATCACCTGGACGATGATCCTGCAATATAAATATGTAGAACGGGTAGTACATGATGTAAAATATATGAACTCCAAAGAAGAATCAGCAATGGTGATGAAATAGCGTATACAACTCGACGATCAGTTGGTGCGAAGATGTATTTATACTTAATACAAACCGCCCGAACAGTTAGTGTGTAGCTGAGTCTTCAGCCCTAGCTAGCCCGTTAACCATAACGCGGAGCACGGGGTCCGTGTGCGTGTAGGAAGAACAAAGCGTCGCTAAGGAGCCGCTGCCGACCACCCATAACGCAGAGGGCAGACACTCATGGACGTGTAGGGAGGCACCGGAGACAGGACCGTCTTTAGGGACATCCAAGCGTCAACATGACTGTTCGGGAGTTCGCCTTAGACTTAGCTGTATGTCATCTTTAAGATGGTATATATGAAAGAAAATCGTTTGAAGAACAAACATAGAGAAAACAGTTCGGAGAAACATTATGGTGATATACGAAGATTGAAGAATATTTAGAAAAATATTAAAGTGTGACTTAGCTTTAGACAAAATGTCTGGTCGGCGGCATATGGCGTTATCTGGTCGGCGACGCGGGAAGCTTGCTTAGCGGCTCGCTTGACGACTGAAACGAAGTTGATCTTGTGTTGGAGTAGGACGGACGTAGTCGGAGCTTGGCGGTGTCAATCCGCGTACGAAGACATGCGCCGTGGTTGTCGAAGGATGTCGATGCGATCCGCCGAGTTACCGCAAAGGATGTTGATCTTGAGTTCTGTCATCTGGTTCGTCATGTGATCAGCACGCACAGCTCCACGGTGGGCGTCAACTGTCGACAAAAGATGCTCGGTGGTCCTCCGAGGAGTTTCCCACGAAGGTAGATTGATCGGTGGGGGTGCACGTAATCAGGAACCGGATGGTGACACAAAACGCAGAGATAGCGATTTAGACAGGTTTGGGCCATCTGATCGACGTAATACCCTACGTCCCATGTCTTTGTTGTATTGTATCGAATATGAGATGTATGTGAATGTATCTGTCAACTAGGGGACCCCTGCATCTTCTTATATAGTTTGGAGGGGTAGAGTTACAAAGAAAATATCCTTTTTGGTACTATATAATATCTTACGGTACACGTCGACCAGTGCCGTACACGCTTTTATCTTATGGGCTGGGACATCTCTAATGGTACGAGTACGACCCATGTCTTGTCTTATAAAAACCGGGGGTCATATCCCACACCAAGCGTGCTGATCCCACTAGCAAACGCACGCCGCACGTATTGATGCCGGATGAAGTTGCTTCTCAAACCAAACAGACCGTAAAACAATTGCAATGAACGTTACGTTCGATTTGCATTTAAAAATGCTTCTAAAAAGTTTTTTGTCTTATTTTTTTTCTATAAATATGAAAGGCCAGAATAGAAAATTGCATCGAAACAAATGGTACCCACCTGTCCAATATATTATACAAATTTTAGTCACCGACGTTTGGATTGGGTGATCATTATAATCCTGTATCTCGCTAGTTTGGATATGATTATTATGAGATCCTTTTTTCATCAGATTCTCAAAATCCGCTGAGGCTAAGATAAAAAATTCCATCTTCGAAGGGCCGATATTCTGAAGTCCCCGAAGGACCGAAGGAATCGGAACTAACGAACTAACACACGTGTAAATCATGGACAGCTCAGGGACCGAGTCGTAAATAGCCCATCCTCTTTTTTTTTTTTCTCTCTGTAAATCTGTTCGGTCATCTTCCTTACTCCCTTCCCTACCCTTCCGTCCAGAAAAAAAAAACCCCTGCACACGCAGGTTCCAACCGTCGCGTGATTCCCCCTCTGCCGCACAGAGCCCAAATCGCGGCGATTCCTCGACCTCCGCCCTCCAGGGAGCCGCTGCGGCGCCGGGTTTCGTGCACCGTCTTGTTTGGCCGCCTCCACCTCCTCCGCGGCGACCCATGGCTCTCCTCGCCCCCGCCATCTCCGGCGAGGTACGTGCCCTTCCCGCTCCGCTTTCCCACGGAAACCTGGATCGCCCGTGCCTCTCAAGCGATTTTGCTCCCGCTCGTTCACCGGAGGGATCAGGGTGTCGTTGTCGTGCAGCTATGCTAATTTATTAACCGGAGGGATCGGGGTGTCGTTGTCGTGCAGCTATGCTAATTTATTAACCGTGTATGGTTTCTGTCAGCTGGGTTTGGGTAGGGGGAGGAATGTGCAGATTGGGGTTGGGCGCGGCTGAATGTTTTGTACCGAAGGGCTGTGGCAGATCGTGGAACAAAACAGGGAGTTTCTGTTCGGTGGTTATGAAGCTTCCGTGCGGGTTGAGCCAAGTATGGTTGCCTTTACCAGGGAATGAGGAAATCCTAGCCATTGTGCCTCGAAATTTACCTTCTTCCCCGTCACTGAAGGGCTGAATTGATTATTGTGAGAACTGGGACAGTCCTGTAACCGCCATTGGTCTTGCAGTGTATATTGTCAATATGGTTAGAAAATCAGTATTATATTAGTGGAAATGACTGGCCCATTAGGGGGAAAATATGAGTTTCAAGTATTAATCCATTTGTCAATCATCATGTGAGCTTGTTCGTGATATCTGATATGAACCCGCCTGGTTACATACTCATATTTGCCAAAGCTGATTGAATGGATAATGACTTTTGTGTTTTAATGTGTTCAGTTTTGTTTTGGATTTGATGCCTTTCAAGAGTGCACATGAATTGAATTTAAAATACCCTTTGTGTAGCAAATTTGTAACACCCAGTCACATGCCAAGAGTATCTTGCTCCACTAGCACCAGGGTATTTGCTTGTTTACGAAACATTCTTCATTTTGCTGGTTCCTTTTATCCTATAGCCCAAAATTTAATGGTTGATCCATGGAATTCAAGTGCTCTTAGTGCATCTGAATATGGACACTTGAATATTCAAATTCCTGAGCCGTGGATTGTGTTGATACTTAACTTCTCTAAAGATTTCAGGATAGATTCTTCATAGATTTCACAATTTCCAAAAATATTCATTGCAACATAAATGTTATTTATGATTTGTGTTAAAACTGTATTCGCAGGTTGGTTTGCGGCTCTTATTGGCACCGCTAAGCTCTAACATAGTCATCCGTACAGCCAGGTACTTAGATATTGTGATATGTTAACATGTTTATCTCTGTGTTGTGCTCCCTGGAAGTTGGTACTAGAGCGAATAACGAGTCAACTGCACTTTTTTTTTCGAGCTTTCTTTGAATTTGGCATAATCTTATTTATCAGTCTCCTGAATGGTTTGAGACCCAACTTCAAACTGAGCTTAACGAGCCGAGCCGAGCCGAAGTTGAAAGTCATTCAAAATCAAGTCATTTTCATTAAAAAAAAAACGAGTTCAATCCGAGGACTTTTGAAACGAGCCACCAAGCCAGCTTAACGAGCTTTTTGTCCAGCCCTTTGGTATTGGTATGAGGTATGATACTAGAAAAGGTCGATAGCTTATGCTGTGCCAATAAAATAGTATATGTTATAAACTGTCCAATGGCCATACAGATGTCCATTCCTTGTAGTTTATCAGGTTTGCGAACAGGTTATGCTGGCAATAGTCAATAGCTACGACTTCAATCTATGTGAGCTGGGCATCATCTGTAACTAGAACATTTTTGTCTGCTATTAGGCACGATATTTCATGTTAAATTGCTTGGTTGTCTTATTTAATGTAATAAATGATAAAATATACATTATTTTGGCTTTCCTTTTCAAAAGTGTGCTACCATCATTGTATGGGTAATGATTTAATTCACGGTTTTTTATTCTCACCTCATGCTGCTGCAGTTGTGCTGTGGGGATCGGTCTACCTGTATACTCCACTTTCAGAGCTATAGAGAAGAAGGATGAAGAAGAGAAAGAGCGGTTGCTTTTGTATTGGGCAGGTCTGTAACGAGATGAATTTTTTAGTATTTTTCAATATTAGCTAATCAACTTATTTTAGTATATTGATGAAAATGCTGTACAAACTTTTGCTACTTTTAGCATTATACAGCAAAGCTGCGCATATGTGGAGTTATTCAGCTGGTTGTATTTGATATTCAAGTAATATTCTGGATTTAGTACCATGGTTTTAGTACCCACTGTTTTTTTTCTCCCGTCGTAAATAGTCTTAGCTAATATTGCATGGGCACAAACTTGCCTTCTCTTGATTTAACGAGTTATAGACTTGGATCCTGTTTGGGTGTTAGTTCCCAGAAAGGGGAAAACCATGGTGTTGATAAACTACAATTTTAGAAACCAGGGATATGTAATATCACATTTTAGGCCCGGGTTCAAGTTTCTTAAATTCTAAAAAAGGCTACGGTTTTGGCAATAGTATGGTTTTTAAAACTACAAAATTTATTACTTATTATATCCAAACACCTTATAGTTTTTAAAACCAAATTCTTTTAGCAAAACCATAGTGTTTTCTGAAAATTCCAAAATATTTTGCATTCAACCAGGTCCTTAATAATACCATAAGAATGAGAAATTTTACTGTAGCCACAAATCTAAAAATATCTGCATTTTGTTTCCCGTTGCTTGTTGCTTACTATATTACATTGATATCTGAACCATAACTCCTTTGGTTTTTGCAGCATATGGATCTTTTAGCATTGCTGAAGTGTTCCCGTTGCTTGTTGCTTATATTACATTGATATCTGAACCATAACTCCTTTGCAAAATGTTTTTGCAGCATATGGATCTTTTAGCATTGCTGAAGTGTTTGCAGATAAGCTTCTTTCAAGGTATGAATATCTGACGTTATTGAAGTGTTTGACATGTTAACTGAAGAACTATTTCTTGTTTTTTTGTCATGACCATGAATAGCAATGCCACTATTCATTAAGCACTGGTTGTAACATTTTGTTCTGCAACCTTGCATTATTAGACTCCATGCACTCTCGTTATTATCTCTATGGAAGACCTTCTGGCTAGAATTATTTTTTTAGGAAATGATGCATTGAGAGTCTGTTTCATTTAAGAAAATCCTTCAGTAACTTGCTACATTTTTTTATTTTGTTTTTGTGCTTTACATTTGACAAAGTATCATTCTGTTTACCTTCATGGCATTCTTATTTCATAACATTGTGTATGCACTTGATTATTTTACTTTACATTTGCCATAAGCAACATGCCTTCTTTTTGTGCTATTCGTTTGGCATCAGTTAAGTGTTTTCAATCCTACCTTAGAAACTATTTGAACATGTGTCTGCTGCTGTTCTCCAGTGTTCCTCTCTATTATCATGTGAAGTTTGCTATCCTTGTGTGGCTCCAGTTCCCTTCAAACAGTGTAAGTTTCCCTTGCCCCTTCCATCCCTTCATCTAAATTTTGTATTGTACTGTTCAATTTTACCATTTTACCACTCTGTGATATGGCTTTAGTTCAAATGCATGATATTAGTGAGTAGTGACACTTGTTCTTTGAATTGCCCATTTTCTACTTCCATGAGCTTTGTTGCTCTGACCCATAAACCATTCCAGTTCTCTTGTAGTGGGAGTTTGTCAAGAACTTTCCATCAGCTTTATATATGTTTTCCTTTCTATTGCTTATGAAGTACATACTCTTGGCTTCTTTTAAACATCGTTTCAATGTTTTCTTGTGACAAGACACATGCTGCCTTTTGGACAAAAAAGTTTAACTATTATGTGGCTTGCTGTATCTTTGATGATTGTTTTGATTGAATTCGTGTTCTTTGCTTTCAGGGATCAAAGCATGTATACAAAAGATACCTGCGCCCATTTTTCCTGAAACATCAAGCAAAAATTGATAGGTTTCTGAATATTCTGTCAAAGGAACTTGTAAGTGTGTTCACTGTGCATCTCATAGACATTGTAGTTCTTGGATTTATACTGTTGAACGTAATACTGTACAAAACCAGATGAAGTTTGTGAGCAGCCATGAAGATGAAATTCGTTTTATAGAGAACATGGCCATCAGAGGCGCTACAACAGGTATACAACTGGGAACACCCTGTATAATACAACAAACTAAGGGCTCGTTCGGCTGGTTCCAAAATCAGCTGGTTTTGCACTGTTCACGGCTGAAAACACTGTTCACGCTCTCACATATTCCTCCGGATTCCTCCAAATTCCTCCCAGCGAACAGGCCCTAAAACATTATGCACGCACAGACAATAGACTAACTGCTCAGGAAAACGAGGTAAAGATAATTTCTAAAGTTGGGTTTAGACCATAAATAATTAAATAATAAAGATCTAGTCACAATTTGGATCTCAACATGTTAAGATTGATTTGTTTTGTGGCTCAAATGCTTGCTTGGTGTGCTGTTATTTTTGCCTGTGCCCTCAACATGACTTCATATGCACATTCTTCTGCACATAGCATTTCTCATCCTATCCCCTCTGCCTCATAGTCGCAATCGTGCTTTGTGACTTTAGAATATATCTAGATTTGAAGGAAAATGAATTTATGCTGCTTTTGTTTGTGACAGCAAACTACATTGTAAATGGCCTCGACCAACCTGAAGAAACACGAGCGATTAATACATTTGAAGGTCGAAATACAACTGTGACGGAAGAAGCTGGTGTGTCAGGAACTGAAACTTAAGCTGAACTTTCTATCTCTGCTCACGATCTCTGATGCAGCAAATACGATCTGGTTGGATATGCTTCAAAATTGTTTGTTGAGGTCACCCAGCTTGTCTGGATTGTGAATACGACTGTTCCTGAAAGGCTAAATCTAGAGACAATGTTTTAGCTTTAGCTAGATATCCATATAACAACTAAAATGGGTGTTGGACAAATTTGTAGCACCAGTTTGTCATTTACAGTGTAAAAATGACCCGGTGTGTTGTCATCTTTCACGTTGGAGCAATTTGAATCCTGCGATGAAACAATCTTTCTAAAGCATGAATTCGTGGTGGTTAGCATACTTTGGAACATCTACTTGTGCATGCGATCGTGTACATCAGTGGTGCATCATAATTCACCCTTCAAATTTCCTCGTTAGCTTGTGAAGAATGACGTAATGACAAAACCCAAACAAAAAAAAAAGTGAGTAGCGAGAAAAAAAGTGAGTAGCGAGAAAAAAAATGAGTAGCGAGAAGGTAATGGACTACTACATTGCTAAAAAAATCGAACATCCCATTTGTTTGCCCCCTCTTTCTTGGGAGAAGGCGGGCAGGCGGCTGCCCTTTGTCAGCCAAGCACATCCTGTAGGCCTGAACATGCCGTGTCACTGTCACGGACAGAACATGTTGAATCATCTCGCAATTTTCCTACCAATTCAAAAGACATATTGCAGTCAATAGCAATTTAGTTACGAACCTCCAGAGTCCAGACATCGTTGTAACTGTCCGTGAACCTTTTTACCGAAAGACAATTTTTTTTTATAAAGTACAACTTCAGTAGAACGCTAGTATGAAAGCAGGTTTCTTTAAGAAGAAACCCATTAATCCTTCTGTTTGGTTTTAAGTTATCTTGGGTCAAAACTATGAGACTGTACTAAGTTATAGAGAAAAGTAACAACATTACCTCATTGTATATAGCGATACTAATTTAGTGCAATAAATATATACTTTAAAATAAAAACTGTTCAAACTATTATAATTTGGTTTAGGATAATTATCTTTTTCATAATACCCAAGAATTATACTTAATTTGGTACTCTTATTGTAATATAAGAATGACAGGTGTACAAATTCTCTCCTAGTTGATCATTTTCATTCTTCATAGACACGTCACATGTTGCCTCTGCCTCTCTCACCTTTGAAGATTGCACAGATATACAGCTTGTTCGCTTGCTCATATATGATCGTGGATTATAAGCTGGTATAGTATTTTTCTCTCATACCAAACCAGCAAGCAGTAAATAATCTACGATCGTTTATGACGAAACGACCATGCTGATGTACTACTCCTAATAATACTTTATGACTGCAGGTGTGCTACTGTGCTGTGTGGGGCAGCCTGGCAGAGTTTCCGTGATAAACCTGCGCCATACCCCCCCCCCCCCCCGACCCGAATCGCCCATCGAGCCATGGAATTGAATCTCGACAAAATACTCGGGGCATGCCAACTTGTTCGACTCATGGCCGGCTTAGATCGACTCGATTGGCTCGTTTTAACTTTTTTCATAAGTTGAGCTAAAAGTCTAGCTCGTTATTTTAAAAACCCATTTCGAATCATTTCATGAGCTGCTGCTCACAGTGAGGCCTATCGACCCACGACCATGAATCCAAAAGATAATGATCTTTGACCTAGAAGTGTACATCTATTCTATTAGTATGTAATCCTTATTTTTAGCTGTTTCATATGAATTTTAATTTTATAATTGTTGTGATACTTAAATGTTGGTTTTATGGATTGTTTTCTAGAGAGAAGATTATGATGCTAACATTGAATTTGTGGATTTTTCTAAGTTTGTGGTGGCAAGCAACTAATTAGTATGCTACAACTGCATGATCATGAATGGACCAGCTATGTTGTATGGTTGATACTTTTGATGAACCTGCATTTGACAGGACTTCGATTATCAAAATCCCATGCTGCTCTTGCCTTAGAATTTGAAATTTATTATTTATTTATTTGCAGACTTCAATTATCAAAAGTTCATGTTTTAGTTCACAATATATTTGTGATATTTATAATTTTCTTATTTGACAACATGTCCATTTATTATTTCCCTATTGAGCATCATGTATTTCTGCTACAAAGAAAGACATTCATGTCATTTTACCAGTCACTTGATGCCGTTACTAGCCTAAATGGACGGCAGTGCTATCTAGGAAAGGAAATTTCAACTTGGTGCCAAATAAGAAAGTTCAAATTTTTTTAGTGCCAAATGCGGAAGACTGATTTGTTTCAGTGCCAAATACATAATTCTCCCTATGTATTAATCATGTATGGTTGCATAATGGCGGACGTCACCTTCTGACATTAACGTAGCATAAACATTATAAACAGATGTGTTCTATTTTTTTATAGCTCATATGCTAAACGAGTCAGCTCAAGCTCTATAACGAGCTGAGCCAAACTATCCCTCTTAACTCGTCCCTCTAACTCGTAATATTATTGAGTCGAGCTGAATCGAGCCGAGACGAGTTGGCTCGATATGCTGCCCTAGCTAGAACACAGTTGAAGGCACCAGACTACTAGAGGTGATTCCATCACGCGACCAAAGACCGGAGTCTCCCCGGGCCCCAGTGGCCAGCGCCCAGCCAGGGGTAGATCGCCGACGTGTGCCCACTTGTCACGCCCCTAGCCCGTCTCCCGAACCGCCCCTCCAGACCCTTCTCGAACGCCCATACGATCTGAATCCAACGGCCGGGTCTCCGCCGCGCTCGAACGTTCTCGAAACCACGTCACCCCCCGATAAAACCCCACGCCCTGCCTGCTTCCTTCCCCAGCTATCGTTCCAAAAGCAAAGCAAGCGATCCTAATTCTCTCCGTTTTCTCCAGATCTCGAGTTTCGCTACTAGTTTTGATTCATTCATTCTTTCGTTCGAGAGAGCGATTCTCTGGTGGCAATGGCAAAGAGCGAGGGTCCGGCGATCGGGATCGATCTCGGCACCACCTACTCGTGCGTCGGCGTGTGGCAGCACGACCGGGTGGAGATCATCGCCAACGACCAGGGCAACCGCACCACGCCGTCCTATGTCGCCTTCACCGACACCGAGCGGCTCATCGGCGACGCCGCCAAGAACCAGGTCGCCATGAACCCCACCAACACCGTCTTCGGTACGTGCTCACTCCTCCCTCTGCCTTGCCATGTTTCTCTGAATGCTTAGAGCCTCTTGTATGCTCAGAGTAGTTTAGTTGGATCTACAGTTTAAGCTCTGAAATCGTGCTCTCTGAATGCTTAGAGCCTCTTGTATGCTCAGAGTGGTTTAGTTGGATCTACAGATTAAGCTCTGAAATCGTGCTCTCTGTGCTGATTGATTACGGTGATTTGTAGCAACAAAAATAGGAACCATGGTAGTACGATGATATGACAACGTGAATTTTGGTGGTTAGTGGTATTTATTTAATCTCCTGTTGCTGTTATAGGCACTTAGATTCAGACGTTTACTGTTAATTCGCGATAGGGTTTCATACTATATAGGTGAATACTATAATTGGTTCGTCTGCAGAGCTTATTATTTACCAAAATTAGATTAGATACTCCTAATCTGTTCTTGTTTGTGTGCTGTTAAATTGTTAGTGACCGAAGAAAGAAAGAAATATAATAATTGACGTAATTTTGATGTTTATCCATGCTTGTTTATTGTGGCGAAATTAAGATGAAGTGTCCTTGTCCTAAATTATTGTTGCCTGAAGAAATAAGTAACTGACAGTATTTCGATGCATTGCCCTGCTCATTTGTTCTGACAGAAAAATAAAGAAGAAAAGTTCCCCTGCTATAATATTTTTGTTGCTCTGCTTCCCTTGGGAAACGCGGTAAACTGATAGCATATTGCTATGCTTGTTTTACATATTGTAGCCGTCCCCTGTTTTCTGTTATAATGCCCCCCACAATAAGTTGAACTGATTGGAAGATGTCTTGCTTGATGCCTTCTCCCTAGTGCTGACCACTGTTACTCACACAATCTTTGCTCATTTCATTGTAATGCAGATGCCAAGCGGTTGATCGGCAGGAGGTTCTCTGACCCGTCAGTGCAGAGTGACATGAAGCTATGGCCGTTCAAGGTCATCCCAGGCCCTGGTGACAAGCCCATGATTGTAGTCAACTACAAGGGTGAGGAGAAGCAGTTCGCTGCTGAAGAGATCTCCTCCATGGTGCTCATCAAGATGAGGGAGATTGCTGAAGCCTACCTCGGCTCTACGATCAAGAACGCAGTGGTTACAGTGCCAGCCTACTTCAACGACTCGCAGAGGCAGGCCACCAAGGACGCTGGTGTCATTGCGGGCCTCAATGTGATGCGTATCATCAACGAGCCTACTGCTGCTGCTATTGCCTACGGTCTTGACAAGAAGGCCACCAGCTCTGGCGAGAAGAACGTGCTCATCTTCGACCTTGGTGGTGGCACGTTTGATGTGTCGCTCCTCACCATCGAGGAGGGCATCTTCGAGGTGAAGGCCACTGCGGGTGACACTCACCTTGGAGGTGAGGACTTCGACAATCGCATGGTGAACCACTTCGTCCAAGAGTTCAAGCGCAAGCATAAGAAAGACCTCAGCGGCAACCCCCGTGCACTGCGCCGGCTGCGCACGGCGTGCGAGCGCGCCAAGCGCACGCTGTCATCGACGGCCCAGACGACTATTGAGATCGACTCCTTGTTCGAGGGCATCGACTTCTACTCCACGATCACCAGGGCTCGCTTCGAGGAGCTCAACATGGACCTGTTCCGCAAGTGCATGGAACCTGTGGAGAAGTGCCTGCGCGACGCCAAGATGGACAAGAGCAGCGTGCACGACGTCGTGCTTGTCGGTGGCTCCACCCGCATCCCCAAGGTGCAGCAGCTGCTGCAGGACTTCTTCAACGGCAAGGAGCTGTGCAAGAGCATCAACCCCGACGAGGCTGTGGCGTACGGCGCGGCTGTCCAGGCCGCCATCCTCAGCGGCGAGGGCAACGAGAAGGTGCAAGACCTGCTCCTGCTCGACGTCACGCCACTGTCACTCGGCCTGGAGACTGCAGGTGGCGTCATGACGGTCCTCATCCCGAGGAACACCACCATCCCGACCAAGAAGGAGCAGGTCTTCTCCACGTACTCCGACAACCAGCCGGGCGTCCTGATCCAGGTGTACGAGGGTGAGCGCGCGAGGACCAAGGACAACAACCTCCTCGGCAAGTTCGAGCTCTCCGGCATCCCTCCTGCTCCGCGCGGCGTGCCCCAGATCACGGTCACCTTCGACATTGACGCCAACGGCATCCTCAACGTCTCTGCCGAGGACAAGACCACCGGCCAGAAGAACAAGATCACGATCACCAACGATAAGGGCCGGCTGAGCAAGGAGGAGATTGAGAAGATGGTGCAGGAGGCTGAGAAGTACAAGGCCGAGGACGAGGAGGTCAAGAAGAAGGTGGACGCGAAGAACACGCTCGAGAACTACGCCTACAACATGAGGAACACCATCAAGGATGACAAGATCGCCTCCAAGCTCCCGGCAGAGGACAAGAGGAGGATCGAGGACGCCGTCGATAGTGCCATCAGCTGGCTGGACAGCAACCAGCTGGCTGAGGTGGACGAGTTCGAAGACAAGATGAAGGAGCTTGAGGGGGTCTGCAACCCCATAATCGCGAAGATGTACCAGGGCGCTGGCGCGGGCATGGGCGATGCTGCTGGCATGGATGAGGATGCCCCGTCTGGTGGGAGCGGTGCTGGTCCTAAGATCGAGGAGGTCGATTAAGTTGTTTAGTGTCCGAGGTTTGGTTTGGTGAGGCTTGAAGCACATCTGAATTCTGAAGGTTGTCATGGAGTGATCTTGCGAAGTGGTGTCGAATAGCTGTGGACTGTGGTCAGACTTTTCAGAAATAAGTTTTCGTTCCTAATTTGTTTTCTTAAATCATGTGTCGATCGCCTTCGAATTGTTTATATCGTTGCCTTTCATGTTAAACATTTGTTCTCTTGCCTTGCTAATAAGAGCTGAATTCAACTGCGTAAATCGTACGAAGAGAATTAAGTGCTTAGGAGCGCCCAAATTAAGTCGTATAGAATAGACGAATTCAGTCGTATAGAATAGAATGAATAAAGAAAGGAGAAGAAAAGAGATGAATAGTTTGCATAATTTACATAGATGAATTCAGCGTGATTTGGTTTCTGAATCCCAAGAAGATACAAGCTCGCTATATGTCCCATGCACTGTCATGAAAACTTTTTAAAAACTGAGTACATTCTTTTCAAAGGGATGGCCTGTGATGTGTGTACTGTTTATCTTTGTTTCCAAAGCTGGCCTGTGATCCTGTCTAGGATGTTTGGTCAATTTTTCACACATGCGTTATTCCAGCAGAACTCATCTGGAGCGAAGAGCTGCAGAGCCTCGTATGATCAGTTCGTTTTTAACGCCTATAGTTTTCTAGATATATAGTTATATATGTGCACCTACACATAGGTTAAATTTTTATTATGTGGCCTATTATTTGGATCAGTCATTACGGCAAATAGCAGTATAAAATTCGGATGATATAAATTGGTACTATAATCAGAATCCAATATACAAGAATGAAGTAATAAATAAACTCAGACCAGGGATGCCACGGCAACTGTAGAACAAGAGGGTTAAAAGGACACCTAGAGTGTTAAAACACACTACTTCACCAAAGCTTTTTTTGTTTCTGAAGAGATCAAGTACCATCAGAGGCACTTACAAGGCTACAATCATCAGCTCATTTCACATTTATCTGGGTTATATAGTTGCACCTGAGAAATGCTTCAAGAGCAATACCGTTTGCAAAGGGGCATGCTCACATTGGAAACGTTACAGCTGATTCACAGTATGCGCAAGCTTTGAGTTTATAGTTGCAGGATCAGTATTAGCTGGCTCGCTGCATTCATCTCTGCAAACTATATAAAGAGAAGTATGTTCTTGCTCACTCAGCATCGCAATCTCTCTTCTATGATACGACTTGTTTCTCTGCTAACAAAAAAAGGAACACCTGTGTCTGAGGTGTTTGATGAAATATTCAATCCCCTGTTGTTTTTCCCTTCATAACTGAAATTTTTGACGGTAGAGACAAGAAACTGGTACAAACATCACAATCCAACAATCAAACAAGTGACAACTCAGAATATTATTTTCTTTAATTGAACTTAGTACAAAATCTAAACATGAGGGTTAAAAAGACACCCATAACACAAAAGCTAGAACAAACTAGTCTTCAGCCAAGTCTTTGTGGCTGAAGAGACTTAGTATGGCACAGGTACTGAAAACATTAGGTAGAGAACAAGCATACTGAAACCTTGATTCTCAGCTAAATTTGGCATAAGTCTGGGGTTACAAGCAAGACGGAACATGGTGCAGAGACCTTACTCAGCTTAGGTCAAAAGTAGATCATTAGCTCCAAAGTGAGGGGTCGCAGAGAGACCCTAACTTCATGTTCTTCAGGTTCATTTCCTCGTTTTGGGACCATGATCTCAAGCACTGAGGCAGCCTCATCAAAACATGCCTCCAGCTTAGCATCTTCAGGGATACGAGTAGCTAGAGGTATTTCACGGATGAAATCCCCAGGAGGGCAATGCTCAGGGGGAAGGGTCGGCAAGCTTGAACGTCCTACCACGTCTCCTTATATGTTGCATCCTAGCAGTACTAACACAAACGATCTTCACAATGCCATGAGTCAGAGTGTTCCTCCATGAAACCTTCACCCTCTGCTGATCAACAAACGGCAAGCTGACCATTATTAAGTAGCCCTGGTCATCCTCATAGATAGACTTGGCAGCAGTCACTGGCCCACAAGCGTTTCTCATCACCCCAGCAAACTCATGGAGCCATGCAGGTTGCGCTGGTGAATGCATCTCCACATCTTGTTGTGTCTTCTGAGGGCAAGAATTCAGTGGGAAGAATACTTCCTCATCCATGGCTTGTGGGGATAATTCCTTCCTACGCTTGCTGCTGACTGGGGAGAGATCCATACCATCTTCGCCTGAATGATTGGACGGTGATGACAAATTCAAGCCCGCTTTCTTTGGGTTTTGGGTACCATTGCTCTTCATGACAGGGTGTGGCTTCTCAAGCTCAAGCTCTGAGTTCGGAATGGTCCTCCATGTCCCAAAATCACTGGCTTCCTGCGGGATGATGAAATTGAGCTCCCTCCCTGTAAGTTCTGCCCACCTCCTAAGGTCTGCCTCAGTGAGCCCTGCAAGATTTGGTGACCTGACCACCTCAATCCCATGAATACATTGCGGGTTTGACAGACCCCTGTAGTGCTTACGCTGCATCCGGTGCGACCGCACAAATCCCCTGTCGACACTGAATGGGAACTGCGGCTCACCAGGCCGGGAGTGCCCGTTCATGTAGCTCCTCAGCTGCATCTTCCCGAGAGCATTCTCCGGCCGCTCCTTGAACACCCACATGTACATGTTCTCCATGTCGTGCTGCACCAGGAACATGTCAAGGCGGAGGTCCGACTTGTCGAACCCCGAGACGCCGGTGTTGTCCCGGACGACCTTGTCCTTGCACTTGTCGGACAGCAGGGGCTTGAAATAGAAGGTGAAGAAGAACCAGGCGCCCCAGATGGTGTCCCCGCGCTTGGCGGCCTTCCGGCTCCCGGCCTTGGGAGCGCAGCTGAGCACGGCCTCGGCGCTGTAGATCTGCGGGCCGAGGCCGACGTCCAGCATGTCGCAGAGGTCCGTCTGCCAGGGCTGGTTGATGTCGGGCGGAGGCGCGCCGGAGGGCGACACGGCGTGGGCGCGGGCGCCGGCGCCGGCGCCGACGCCCCCTCCGATGAGGGCCTGCACCATGACGCCGACGGCGCGGTCGTCCGGCGCGGAGAGGTGGCCGGACGGGTCCATGGAGAGGAGCGTGCAGGGGCCGTGGTGGCCACCGCCGCCGCCGTTCTCCATGGACAGGGTGGTGACGAGGTCTTCCCCCATAGCTGCTGAGTCGCGCCGCGGGGTGGTGGGGGTGCTAACGGCGGCCTCCGCCTCCTGTGGTCCCTCGCTCCCCAGCCGCTATCTAATCGGTGGCCTCATGATCCCTCCGCACTCCAAGAAGGCGTCCCACAGCAACCAGTCATGCACCCATTCCATGAACCCCACCATCAATTCCACCACAAATCTTTGACCAGCCTCCTCCTCCTCCTCCCCCGGGCCAAATCCACACGACCCACAGAATGCCGCGCTCGATGGAACGAAGAAACCGAAACAAAAACTCTTCTAAACTGGGAATGAAGGGACAGACAACAGAGAGGGACGCACGGCGGTGCGTGCGGCGTGCTAGCCGACTGTTACCTCCATCATCAGAGATGCGAGGGCGTGGTGGGGAGCGAGGAGATGCGAGGTCAAGAGCGCGGGGAGGAAGGCGAAGACATGAGGGGGGTGGGATGCGAGATTGGGAAAGGGGAAGGGATGGTTGCCGGGGGCGGCCGATTTTAATGGCCTCTCTGGGACGCCCGGGAGAACCCTCCACCGGATAGGATCGGCCAGCGAGGCGCCGTTTTTTTTTTTGACGGCCACGGCGTTAGGGCTCCGCACACGCACGCCACGCGGTCTCCAACTCCAAGCCAGGCCGCGGGCCGTGCCGTCCGCCCGTTTTGTCATTTTTTTTCTTTTGTGGAAAACCGGCGGATCACACAGCCTGGATGCTATAGTCGATAAGTTCTATAATAAGTCATAACACTGTCAATGACTTGGGATGACTTGATATCATCAGCAAGCTATCAATTATTATTTTTTATTTTGGCAACAGACATAGTTATCCTTGTTAGCTCAACAAAGCTCTTGGCCGGCGTCAATGGGCAAAGCATGGTGCTGGTATCAAACTGCCACGACTTGTCCACTGTTTCGTTCTGACGGAACGCATAAGCGAGAGGCCATTTAATTTGACCTTTTAAGACGCAAGAAATTCCCGGTTGGGAGAACGGATTTCATCGTCAGATTCCGACGGAATTTCCAAAAGCGAGTAGCATTATCCACCTGCTTTTGGCCCTTCAATTTGTCTTACGGTTCTTGGGTCTGGACTCTGGAGTCTGGACCGAATCGAGTGGACTACGTACGTACTGGCTATCGACCAAGGACAGGACGGGACCGGAGCCGGAGGAGTACGGCGTCACCGAGGCAAGCAGAGCCCCGAGCGCACGACCCCGAGAAGCAAAGATTGCGTCGCCGTTCGCCGGTTCGGGTGGCTTTTGTGGAACGACACGGCGCGAGTGGCTCTGTGGCTGGCTGGCCTGGCCCTCCGCACCGCCGCTGTGCTCCTCTCCTTTCCCGCAGCTTCTATTTCGTGGGCCAGGCGCGCGATACTTGTCCCCTCCTGTCGTGCCCTCCTCGCGTCGCTTTGAGGGCTTTGAGCAAAAGCATAGCGTGTGATTCCGGTCGCGGCCCATACTTTCTGGTGGCCGAGCTGCGTATCTCGTTCGTCTACCCGGCTCCTGATCGGATCATGTGGAATCGGCGTGGCAAGCGACGGCCGTCACACACGCAATGCGTTGCCTTGCCTACACTCGTTAGCAGCTGGGTCGGTGGCTCAACTGTTTTTTAGGCACGTGTCTAAACGTTCTGCACCTCTTTGCTAGTTTGCTGGGTATTTCTCTTTAACCGGAGAAAAGGATAGACTGTCAATCGGGCTAGATTTTTTTTTTGACTAACGGACGGAAAGTTTAGGCATCCAGAGTTTTAGACCATGAGATCCGCGAAGGAATTGTGTTGCTCAATATCCCTATTAATGTGACCGGTCTTGCAGCAACTAGCGATACTCAGTCATCTATTAGCCCTGTTCGCTTAAACTTATCAGCCATGGTACAATGTTTTTCTCTCATAATAAATCAGCGAATAATATTTTTTAGTCTGTCTTTTCGACGAAGCGAACAGGCCCACATGACAGTTGACAGCCCAGCCTTCTACTGATCCATGGTGTCGTGTTCCGGTGTCCCTATTTTCAACCTCACCGCCCGGCGCCCGCTGACCAGCCAGCGTTTCGATTTTGTGGTGCGGACCACCGTGTTACTTCCAAACACGGGATGGTGACAACAAAACCAGATTCTCGTATCGACAAAAACCCATGACGGACCCAGCTAGGATAATCACTTATCATCATGACCCCGTTTTAGTATATACTAGTATTATATAAGTGCATGATAGGCTCATAGTTTCATGTGCATCACTGCCCAAGGTTTCGGTAGTAACCTATGTGCATCACTGCCTCCTAAATTATTCTTTAATGGCATGTTTCAAACAATTATGCAAGACTATATAAAAAAGGAAACCAACTTATATATATGAACGTAAAATAACAAAGGGAAAAATGTCGCTCGGTTGCCGAATCTCTTTTAGTCACAGACTCGTGCCAAAGTTTGAAAATAGTGTACCAAGGAAGCGTTCATATTTGACTTGTCAGTCGGCAGTTGGTTTGTTTATCAAACCGAGAAAAAAACTAAAGCAACCTATCGCCTGCCTTCTCCGCTCTTATCATGGTGGTTGGTACACCAAGAATGGCAAATTGGCAATGCAGTACGTATACCGGGTGGGGCTTGACCTAGCCAACAAGACAATTAAAGTATGGTACTTTGGATTTCATTGTCGCTCTCCGAATAAGATTTAAACACCCTTTGTTTTTATCCCACAACCATGGCATTTGGATGGCGATGGTTTCCATCCCAAAACCCAGCATAAAAAATAACAGGTGCTTAGCTAGGCGCATTGGCACTGTGTCATGTCACTGAAAGATCATATTGAAGTTTTCTTGAGGTTTACAGTTAACTATTGCTATTATTGTAATTAATTGCACTCTTCTTGTAGATATAGATTATGTGCTTAAAAACGACAATGTTCACAATTGAAGGATTATTCCCAATGGATCAGGAGAGGTGGGATTGCCAAGAAGAATGTTGACCAGACAGGTTTATAGAAAGATTTGGAGGATATTTGATCAGCCACAAGGGACGACTAGGCATGGCGAGTGGACAACAAGAATGGATAGTTGTGGTAGGTTGATTGGGTTGGTGTGTGTGGGGGTGGGGGTGGTGGACGGCTTACCATGTACTCTAATAATGAGCCATTTTTCTCTCATCTCCAAATGAACTTGAAGTCAATGAAGCTACTATTTTTTGCTTCATTGGCTCCGACTCCACCCAATATAGCAAGGAATCAGAGCCATTTAGAGCCATGCCAAATAGGGCATCAATGAGTCAGTGCAACGAGGTGGCAATAATAGTTCCGTCAGTAGAAAGATCCCCAAAGATGGGTGGAGGTAGGAAAGTATACTTTGTGGAGCTAGCTACACAAAAGAACGTGTCTAATGCTTGATGATACACACACGAAAAGGAGGAGAAAGGCACAAGGGATGTTGGCTGTCTTTTCCGAATATAGTACAGACATTGACACTCGTATATGTACACACACTCGCTCCTATGAACATATGCGCGCGCGCACACACACACTACCTCCATGAGCATCTTTGAAAGACTAATACCGACCAACGGATCTCGAGATTCATTAATTCACCATAGATGCCCCATTGTCAACGGACACGCCTATAACTAAAAGAACAACGCTCGTCGCCTCGTTCATTGTGAGTCGGCCAGCAGAAGCACCAGAGCGTAGGTGCCCGCCCACCCCGACGACTGCCCTTCAGGAAGTGGAAGCATCGCTGGTGGACACCCGTTCTCCGGCGAAGGTTGCTCAGTGGATGAACGGGCTCGTCTCCACTATCGCTTGTGCAGGGGCAGCCACAAGTCACGCCGCCGCAGGAGGGATAGGCCGGCGTCATGGGTGCCGAGTCGTGCCCAGAAAGCTCCAGGACCATCCCCTAGGCGCGGACGTGGCCACCCCTCCAAGGCCATGCCTTAGCGCCATCCCCCCAGGCGCGGACGTGGCCACCCCTTCCGCGCAGCTGAACGCGGGAGCTCCGCCGCCAAGAGGCTAAAGCGACTCACCAACAAGATCTTGTGTAAGGCGCCATTGCCACCGCTGCCTCAGCCGGCTGTGGAGACACAACCAAAGTTGCCGACTCGTAGCAGGAGGATCGCCACATAGACGCTTTCACGCGTCTCGGCTTTTAAGCGGGAGAGGTGCTGGTGATGAAGCGGATGGGATTGCTCGACGGACAAACGAATCCTTCCACGACAGCCAAGAATGCATACGACAATATCTTCGTCGACCAGCTCAACCCCTCGCATGCTGAGGCAATGCGACAGCTCTTCCTGGACCCATAAGGAGAGCGCACGAGGCGCCGCGTAAACAAGCGCGTTTGATCGCCGATCTTGGCTAGGTAGCATGATTAGTGAGTAATAGCCCATGATCTCCTACTAGGAAGGGCAGAGCCGATTGTATAACACTAATCCCTTAGTGTGCCATGTTTGTGGCGCGTCGTTGTAACTTTTACTATTTCTCGATCTTAATACAAATATGTGCAGACCTTTTGCATATTCGAGAAAAAAAATTCTAAAATAAATCCACAAAAATGCAAACATCAGTACCAAGTTAGTGTGCAGGTTCAACCACAAGAAATATAGGGAATTTATCACCTAGGACTAAGATGATGGGGGGGAAATACAACCCTATTTTTCTTGGTGAATAGGACTATAGGAATAACGTAGCAAGCCTTCCTTCTCTACTGGTCTTTGTTCCTTTCATCCGTGTGGTAGTCATTTTCAAAGTTGGGTGAATTATTTGCTATCAAAAAGGTTGGGTGAATTATTGGCTCCTATGTGCCACGATATGATTGGACGGCTTATCGTGCGACCGGGGCTACATCGCAAGCAATCAGCTCAATTATCATGCCTAGGACTATGATAGTATATCCAAACACTTTCTCCTCCAGCAATAACATCGTATAGATTTTTAATTTTCACGCTGCAGTCAGAAGTGAGAAAAATATAGATACTTGCCTGGGATGCATGCCTGCAGCTGCAGACGCAGGGCACCGAGCCGAGCGGCAGTGCAACCGTGATGTGTACTGCAGCTGAATAGGAGCTCCCCCGGATACGTGCGTGGCGCCGTGTGTGTGTGGAGTATCTCTGACCCGGCATGCGCATGCTTTGTTTTGTAAGTACCCATTGCAGATCTGGTACGAGTGAGGCCGGTGAAGCGATGACAGGCTTTCAGTTTTCTTTGGCAAGCTGCACTTATAATTTGTCCGCGTCTGATTCGGTTTTCAAAGCAGTGATGTGGGCACAACAGAATAGAATAGAAATTCGTATGTCCAAACAGCTGCTGGCAGAGCTTGTGTGGTCACAAAAACAGAAGGGACCAACACTGAACAGCAGATGAATAGATGATATATGCAAAATTGCAAATGAGATGTTACTATTTCGAAGCTAAAAGAGTAAAATTGCCCAGATATGGCAAATGCTACTCCCTGCATTTCAAAATATGAGTCAAACATAATAAACTAAGACCAGCAATCTTCGCATTACTAATTAGAGACACCAACAACGTTAATCATCTTTGGACGCGTTATTTGAAAAAAGGATAAATTCTAAAATTCTTTAAAATTTAGAAACATTTTGGTCATCTATTCCATAATCTCTAACCATCGTTGACACTATAATAGACATAGGATCAAATCTATTTCTCAAAAGTATCCACCTTTGCTATTAGATGGAAAATAGTCTAAAATAATCCCTTAAATATTGATCTAAATTATCCACAATTGCCATCCTGTAAAGTAATCCGTAATCTTCATCTAAATTACCAACATATACCATTATGAAAAACAATATAAAGTATCCCATAATTTTGCATCTAAATTACTTACCTCTGTTTTATCAAAAAAATAATCAGATGCCCCAAGTAACAACTAAATTTAAATCACTTAAAAACATAGTTATACAAATATACCAAAATTCTCCTATAGTGCTCCTAAACTACTCACTTCTGTCATTGTTAGTGTTTAACGTAGAGTGTCTTTGATGTAAAGCAAGAAACAAATGAGACAAATGAGAATGGAAATTGTTGTTATTTCATTGATCCATGGTTGTACGTATATATACATGTGAAAGGACACTTCCGAACAGGCGCCTTCTAAGAGAGCGGTTGATCACTAATAAAAGTGATTCATAACAGTTAGCAGAAAGAAAACTCAAGATATGCATGGACGTGCATCACTATACAAACCATACGTGTTGAGCACATGTTTAGCACACATGAAGGTGTGACCTAAATTCGAAAATATGAAAGGTTCGAAGAATACATAAAGTAGCTGGTAACTAAAGCCTATCTCAAATCGATCTCACCAATCCCCTGGCCAGCCTAGCTGTTTTAGACCCTCCCTCCTCTACGGACTATCTTGTCTCGCCCAGGGCAAATTTAACCGAGAACTGAAAACAGAACCGAAAGAACCGGAGCCGAAACCAAAAGAACCGGTTCGTGATATTGTGGAACCAAAATAACCGAAGAAAAATCGGTTCCTACTCTCGGTTAACCGAATTAACCGAAAGAACCGAATGACATGAATTATACATGAATTTTGTAAGATTATGTTTGGTTTATGTGTAGTGTTTTATATTTGAACTGCTATATATTTGTGTTACTATATTGATATTGTTTTCTTATACATTATTATTATTATTATTATTATTATTATTATTAAAAATAAATATAGTGTTGCATAAATTTGCCTTAGAACACGTATATTTATTGTTGTCTTGAGGTCTTGTGAAAAAATTCGGTTAGTTCAGTTAGAACCGAGATAACCGAAAACCGAAATGCTTGGTTCCTAAATCTTTTTTGGAACCGATCAGTTCCCATTTTCTAGGAACCGAATTTCATCAATGACCGAGGGAACCGAACCGAGAACCGAACGCCCACCCTTAATCCTGTCCTTGCTTGTGTTTGACTGCTGCATCAACTCTCTCTATCTCTCTCGGCGCCCCGTGACGATGCCACATGTCGGTGTTTTGAGTAAACACCAACAAGTAAATTTGTATTATTACACATCTGGACCGGATGATGTGCTAAGAAGACACAAGGTTTATACTGGTTCGGGCAGAATGTCCCTACGTCCAGTTCGTGGTTGCTGCTCGTGTTACTAGCACTGAAAGTTCGTAGTAGGGGTTGCAAACGGTCGAGAGAGGGACATGTCCCAAGTCTCTGGTGATGTGTTGTGATGAATTCCGATTGGTTCGGATGGGTTTGATGTGTTCGGATCGAGTGTCCGTTGTGCGATATGATACGCGATGGATCATTTGTTCGATGCCCCTTAGTGAGGTGCCCTACCTTCCCTTATATAGGCCAAGGGAAAGCACGGGTTACAACGAGAAAAAAGAGAAGAACGAGAGAGAGAGAAAGTCCTTCAGGGTCGCCGGACCCTTCCTTTCCTTGGTGCGGGCCCCGCTGACACGGCCGGTGGTGATAGGGACAGCCCCACGCCAGGCGCCTGTCCGCCTGATGATGCCATGCCCTGGTGTTGTCAGCGGGTCATGACGTTCCATCCCGCCCCGATGGGCGGCGCGGTGACCTACCGTGCTGATCAGCGACCATATAGGGAGTAGGCAGCATAGTGACCACGCGTCCTTCACTGTGGGCGATGTGAGTCCTCTAGAATGACATGTCGTGGGGACGGGTCGTGTTGAGACGTGACTGCTCCCTACACGACGCCAGAAGTTTGACCTTGGGTTGTACTTTCTGGCCCGTAGTGGTTGGCGGCGACGTGAGCTTCCGTTAGGAGCCATGCCCTCAGACGTCGAGCCAGGTGGAGCCAGCCCTCAAACGTCGGGCAAGGCGGAGCCTGCCTGCAGACATCGGGCGAGGTGGAGCCAGCCCTCAGACGTCGGGCGAGGCAGAGCCTGCCTGCAGACATCGAGCGAGACAGAGCCCGTCCTCAGATGTCGGGCGAGGCGGAGCCTGCCTGCAGACATCAAGTGAGACGGAGCCCGTCCGCAGACGTCGGGCGAGGTGGAGCCAGCCCTCGAACGTCGGGCGAGGCGGAGCTTGCCCTCAGACATCGGGTGATACAGAATCCGCCCTCAGACGTCGGACGAGGCGGAGTCAGCACTCAGACATCAGGCGAAGCGGAATCCGCCCTCAAACGTCGAGCGAGGTGGAGCCCGCCCTCGGGGGTCGGGCGAGGCGAAGTCAGCCCTCAGACGTCGGGTGAGGCGGAGTCAGCCCTCAAACGTCGGGCGAGGCGAAGCCCTCCCTCAGGGGTCGGGCGAGGCGGAGCCCGTCCTTAGACGTTGGACGAGGCGGAGCCTGCCCTCGGGGGTCGAACGAGGCAGAGCCCAACCCTCAACGGGATCAACGTTGATGGTTATTAGCTCCTCCTCTTCGGGTACCCTAGTATTGGTCCCCGACAGTAGCCCCCGAGCCCCCGGGTGATTTAGGTAGAATCGCCTAGGAGATTTTTTGACTTGCCAGTGGGTGCGCGTGAGCGCACCCTGTTGGTGTAGCCCCTGAGCCTGCGGAGGAGTAGAATACTCCTTCGGAGGTTTTTCTGAAAGGGAGGACTCTGAGGGCCCTGGCCTTCTTTTGTTGCCCACGACGTGGACGTTGATTCCTTCTTGCCGAGGTCAGACCCTTCGTGGGTATGGCCGTGAGATTTGGTGGTTCGTTAGCTGGATAGTTCGATTGGGGTCCCGACATCCTGTTCATGGGGATCTGGCTAGGTTTAGCCTGGTTGAGCTTTGATCATGGGCCGAGATGCCTGTGGCACTCGTGTGCCTGGGTACAGGCCACTTGCGGGCCCATCCTTCGAACTCCTAGGCCTAGACAGGCCATAGAGGTGTTTTTTGATCCGTATTCCTCTTATTTTTGACGAGTCGTGACCCATCCGGAGAGGCAAAATGTCTGGTGAGTTTTCTGAGGGAAAGGATAGGAATTGCGTGCGCACATCCCGTGGCGTGACGTTGTGGTAGATCATGGTAGGCGCGGAGATCTAGGTGGCGGTTGGTTTCCTCGCATCCATCGCCCCTATAAAACTAAAAGGGTCTGCCCCTAGTGTTTCATACCTTTCCTTCTTGCCTTTGCATCTGCAACCGCCGCCACCAATCACCTAGGCCTCCTGCATCCGCGTCCCAGCCATTGTCTACCTCGTATCCACCCGCCCCTATCTTCCAACGGATACTTGGTGCCGCTCTGACATCACCTTCCAGCATATGGAGGGCCTCATCCGTCACGACCTTCTCTGTGCGCGGACGTCGGCCGAGGAGTGGTTGCTGCCCAGTGAGGAGGAGATGCCGTCGCCACCCAATGGCTATGTGGTGTCTTTTGTGCACTTCCATGAGCGTGGGTTCGCTGCCCCCGCTCACAGATTTCTCCGGGGGCTGCTGCACTACTATAAGATCGAGTTGCAGCACCTCAATTCCAATGGGATCCAGCACATGGCGGCGTTCGTCACCCTGTGCAAGGGATTCCTGGGGATCAGTCCCCACTTCAATCTATGGCGGCACTTCTTTGCCGTCACCCTCTAGAAGAAGAGGGAGAAGGGAGGCAGTCAAAAGCTGCATACGTCGATGGGATGCGCCAACATCCACCTCTAGAATTATCGGGTCGGCGAGTACCCGTCGATGCGGCTATCGGCCTCCAATAAGGGGTGGCATTCGTGGTGGTTCTATCTCAAGAACGATGTCGATGCCCCCCTGCCGGAGTTCACCAGGTGCCTGATCGAGGAGGCCCTGGAATCATGGAGGAAGTGGGGTGTTCCAGAGAAGGACAAGAAGATCTGGGACCACCTTGCAGCCATCCGCATCCTAAAGGAGAGCGGCCTAAAGGGGTCGGGCATCCTCGGGGCCTACCACGTGAGGAGGGTGGCGCTGTTGATGAGGTGGGTGCTTCCGCTATATGCGATGGCACCCGAGGCGTCATTCGATGGGACGACGCTCGGTAAGGGAGCGCTCTCCCCCTCCGAAGTCACGCAGTGCATTAAGGAGGCAATGGAGCCATCGCGGGACGACGTGGGAGCCCCCCTTGACTTCATGTACCCAGTGCCAGGTCATCCTCTGATGTAGCCAGAACCAGGCTACGTCGTATTCGTAAGTTTCCTCTCCTCATGTCTCCTCTTTAATTAATCTCCTGACCTCTTGATACTAACATTGAGATGGGGGGACCAGCCAAGGGACCTCGTCCTCATGGATCACCCAGCTCCATTACCGAGGGATTTGTCCATGAGGGCAACGAATCGTGCCGAGGGCGAGCGGCTTAGGAAGGCAAAGGAGGACAAAAGGAAGAAGAGGCAGCGGACGATGACAATGATGAAGACGACGACGACGAGGTAGTCAATGACATCGAGTGGGATGACCTAGAGAGTGAGGATGTGCTGACAGGTATCCGCTCGTCCTTGCAGGAGTCGGGACCCTTCCCATTCCATGGAGGGGAGCGCGCACCCATGGGTTCGGCGGAGATGGGCTGGATCATCGGCTTGCCCCAAGAGCTTGCAGGGGCGGGCGGATCTGCCACCGCTCCCAAGGTGCCAGCGGAGGTGGGTGGCTCCACCGTCGCACCCCAAGATGCAAGGGGAGCGAGCCCCTCTGCCTAGGAGCAGGGGGCGGGCATGAAATGGCCTCGCTCCAACAAGGTGGAGCAAAGGTCTGGGGTTCGCCCCCCAAATGTATCTGCCACCCAACAGCGCCGATGTAAGTCACCAGTTTCTCTATTTTTCTCTATTTTCAATGTGACTTATGCTTTTCATTCCTTGCACCATCGTGAGGTGGCGTAATCCTTTGGCGCTGGCGCTAAAGAAGAGCGTCGCCCTTCAAGCGAGGTGGCAGCCGTCGGTTGGCGTGGCACCCATTTCGGGCGGGAGCGGGGCCGGTGTGACAGTGTTGCTGGCCAGTCAGGTGTCGTCCACGGTAGCGCCCATGCCCTCGGCGGGACAAGCGGACGTAGGGGCTTGAGGGACGCCTTCAGAGGTCGCTGAGTAGCCAGCGATGGAGGCGATACCACTATAGACGACGGGGTGGATGGAGCTGCCTTCCACGCTCGTGGCACCGGCCGCAATGGGCGTGACGCAGTCGGTCCAGGCCCTTTCGACGTAGGCAGAGGTGGCAGCGGCTGTGACGGGCAGGCCACAGCCAGACGCAACCGTGGCGGCACCCGAGGCAGCGGAGTGACCCACACCACCGTTGTCCCAAGCGACGGCGCCCGACGTGGCCCGGATGGAGGGGGATGCGGCCGAGGGTTCCCCAAACATTGTGGTGGTGGGAGAATGGTCGGCGCCCATACCGCTGACCCCTTCCATTGCCGGAGGGGGTGTCCCGCAGGAACATCACGGCAAGAGGGCTTGACGGCGCTCGGAGTGGGTGGGGAGTCGTCTCTAGCCCTGATGTCGGTGGGTGGTGACTTGCCTGCGCGGGGCGAACCCTTGCTTCGGTGGACAAATCTAGAGGACCCGACATCGAGGCTCTTCACCCTTGACGATGCCACCAAGAGCTTGGAGCGGGAGAGCCTCGATGTGGGAGTCGTGTCCATGCTCTAAGCTCTAGACCATGCCCAGGGTGCCTTGGTCGACGTTGTTATTCCTGCTGGCTGAGTACTTGCATGATCCTGCTTCTCGTTTTTTCCTTTCTCCGCATATTTTTGTATTTTAGCCATCGTCTTCTTTCAGTCCCTCATCGCTCGTAGCCGGGGGAAGTCACGGTTCCTTCATGAGCAGAAGGGAACCTAGGACCGCCTCGTCGAGGAGGCATGGCTACGTGGGGAGGCGATGGCTCAGCTTGCTACCACCCAGTAGAAGGTGGCTAAGCTAACTCCCCTTGCTGAGGAGGTGGGCAGTCTTTGGTCGCAGGTGGCCATGGCCTGTCGGCATGCTGACGAGGCTGAGAGGGCGTTCGAGGCCCTGTCGGCGAGGTCATGGAAAGACGACGAGGAGGCCACCAAGGTCAAGAGGGAGCAGGATGAGCTGCTCCAGAAGGACGCCGAGACCCGCTGGCGGATCCTCGACCTTTTGGTCGAGGTTGAGAAGGAGTGGGAGCTGAAGCTAGGAACCAAGGAGAAGCTCGTGGCCCTAGAGAAGAAGGCGATTCTAGACGCTGTGGTGGTCGCCCGGCTGCGCAAGGAGCGGGATGAGATGCTCCAAACCATAGAGAGGCTCTGCTCGGAGCGTGGCGTGACTTGCGAGGAGCACGACTAGGCCCTCCGAGAGCGCGATGATGCGCAGCAGAAGATTGGCTCCCTCTAGGCCGAGCTTGGAACCACGACGACCCAGAGGCTAGAGGCCAAGGGCATCTCTGCCGGGCTGGCCACGTACCTTGCTGAGGTGAAGAGGAACCTTTAGGCAGAGAGCGACGAGCTCGGTATCCTGAGCGCCGCCATCGGAGTGGTCTACGACGTCCTGGAGGTGGTGCGATTGGAGGGGACCAGTTCGCTCGTGGCCCATGCCATCGAGATCATGGCGCGGGTGCGCCAGCTTGAGAGGAATGCCCTTCACGCCAGGGTCAACCAATCCTTCATGATTGCTCATTCTCATTATGGGGATAGCATCGACCTGGAGACGATGAGCCTCGGCTTCGCGCTTGGCTACGAAGCCCATGAGCTAGATGAGATAGAGACGGCGGTGGCTCCCCTTTCGTGGAACCTAGTGGACAAGATAGAGGACATAGTTCTCCCCTGGAGGGGTTAGTTAGTCAGATAGGTCGTGTAATCATTCATGTAACAAGCAGACAAGCTCCGACCCTTCTGTACTATCAAACAAACTTATCATTTTGTTTCGTTTGATTGAGTTTGTTTTTCTTCCCATTTTATGTGTGAAAAGGGGTTCGTGTGTTCCAACCCTTTCGTTTGTTAAGACCGTAGGGCCCGAGGTGGAGGAGGGAAAATCTAATCACGCTGGTGAGAAAGAATGCCATAGCCACAGTGGCGTAGGTTTCTCGTAGTCCGACCAACCATGCTCAATTGTTCATTTCCGTAGACCTTGCCACTAGGTTTAACGTGAGGAAGAGGTCGAATGCGACGACTGTTTCAAAAAGGGTGTATTTATGCTCTTATCATCCACCGAGTGAGGCCCGATCCCTTGCCATTGCTGGGGTCGGGTTTCATTGAAGATCGAGGAGAAGATAGCGAAATTAGTAGGAGACAGCATCTATTATTTTTGCACATATTCCCCCCCTTAGGTTCTAAGCCATCGTTCTGCGACCACGCGTTCGGTCTCCTCGCATAGCAAGGGTTCAGTCGAGGGTCAGCTCGTCTTTGTGAGTGTCACCCCGTCCAGGGTTTCCGCAACCGGAGGGGTTGAGCTAACGTCACTTAACTCGATGGCTCTAAGTGACACGCTCGGTGAGCTCGCTAATGGGCATGTTCGAGTGGAATCCGGGTCCATCATTCGTGATGGGGTCGGCAAAGCCCTCATGTGGCATTCTGCTGCTCCTTAACCTGTATTCCAACAGATGCCCCCTCAGTGGGGATTCTATGAGCTCGGCTGGAGGTTAGGATCGAACGAGAAGGTCGAGATGACCCTGTCCGCTTCTAGGCAGGTCAAGCGACGACCGCTGGGACTCATCTGCGTTTTTTCCCCTGGCTCTTGTTTGACGCGAGGCGGCCTCAGGCCCTCCGCGGGCTGGCCTTCGAACCCCGGTCTCCTGATTTTAGGATCAGGCGGCTTGAGCCCCCGAGCCCCGTGAAGCTCGGTAGGGGGCGGTCGTGTTTCATGCGTCACCCCATCCTCAGTTTCTGCAATTGGAGGGGCTGAGCTAATGACACTTGCCTCAATGGCTCGAGTGTCGTGCTCGGTGAGCTCGCTAATGGGCATGTTCGAGAGGAATCCGGGTCCATCATCCGCTGATGGGGTCGGCATAGCCCTCATGTGGCATTCCACTGCTCCTTAACCCGCTTCCCGGTAGATGCCCGTGTCACTCCGAAGAGCGACTCAGGTGGCATGTTGGCCTCTCCTCGATGGAGATTCTGTGGGCTTGGCTCGAGGTTAGAATCGAACGAGGAAGGTCAAGATATCCCTGTCCGCTTCTAAGCGGGGTCGAGCAAGGCCGCTGGGGCTCATCTTGGTTTTTCTCCCCTGGCTCTATTTGACACGAGGTGGCCTCGAGCCCTTCATGGGCTGGCCTTCAAACCTCGACCGGTCGCCACTCATATCGAATGAGACGACTACCGCTTCGGGACACGATGCGAAGCGTTGTGATGCAGCAATTGCATATGCAATGCTCAGATGTATGAGATGAATGGATGGATGGATGAATGAATGAATGTATGAATGCATGCATGATAATGGATGAATGAATGATCATGCAATGGAAAAACAAAGGTGGGAATCGGTAAAGTTACGTTGATGGCTCGAGTGACGGGGTTCAGGGAGCTCTTACCGGATATGTCCATGTGGGGTCTGGGCCTGACATTCGTGGCGGAGCCGACATAACCTGCATGAGGCATCCCATTTTTCCATACCCGTCTCTTGGTAGCGGCCCGAGCCGTTCGATCGACTTGGGCGACCTGTCGGCCTCTCCTCGATGGAGTTTATGCGGGTAGGCCCCTCCGAACCCTTCCTGAGAAGGTGGGGACTAAAGGTCAGGGTTTGGGGACAAAGATTCTGGTCACACTGGTGAGCGAAGATGCCATAGCCGCTAAGGCATAGGGTCCTTGTGGTTCGACCAGGTCTAGTCAGAGTTTGTGCCCGCACACCCTGCCTCCAGTGTTTTAACGTAAGGAGGGTTTGGGCATAGAGAATGTCTACCGAATAGACATTCTTGCCGGCCCCCGAGCAATGTTCGACCCCTTGCCATTACTGGGGTCGGAGGCTCGGTAGCGAAATTAATGCGTAAAGTAAGGGTGACCCATCTCTCAATAGTGGCTTTGAGCCATTCGATCGACCTGGGCATAGGTTTTACCTTGAGGGTAAGAGTGATGGGTTCGGGAAGCTCTTTATTGGATATGAGCGGGATCTGGGTCCGTCGTTCATGACGGGGTCGGCATAACCCTTATGGGGCATCCTGCTGCTCCCTACCCATTTCTCGGCAGTGTCCAAACCATCCGGTCGACTTGTGTTACCTGCTGAGACAAGACTTTCTTGCGGAGATAAAGGATGAGAATATCACGCGCAAGAATTTAGTTAAGCAGATAAGCCAGGTGGCGAACTTGTACAAAATGGACAAGCTCCTAAATTTATGGCAAACAACTTTTTAGCTCTTCTCCCCTTTTTGTATAAATAGGTTAGTGCATTTCAACCCTTTCTGTTGTTAAGGTCGTTAAAGCTTGGAGTGCGGGTGAGCCAATTCTGATCATGCTGGTGAGCAAAGGTGTCATAGCCGTTGGGTGTAGGTCTCTTGCAGTCTAACCAAATATACTCAGAATCTGTTCCTGCGACCCTAGCTCCTAGGTCTTAATGTGAGAAGGGGTCGGACATAGAGACTATTTACCAGATAGATATGCTCGTATTAGCCCCCGAGTGAGGCCTGACCCCCCGCCGTTGCTGGGGTTGGGTGTCATGAAAGATCAGGGAGTTTGATAACAAAACTGATAAGAACAAGTGTGCTTTTATTAAGGGTAAAAGTGACATAGCTGCTCGATGTTCGAGGCATTGGCGAAGACTTCACCATCGATGGTCTTGAGCTTGTAGGTGCTCGGTCATGGCACTTCTGTGATGACGTATGGTCCCTCCCATGGAGGGGAGAGATTGTGGGGTTCCTTGCTGCTCTGGACGAGGCAGAGAACCAGGTCTCCAATGCTGAAGGCCCGATCCCGCACTCATCGGCTGTGGTACTATCGCAACGCCTACTGGTATTTGGCCGAGCGGAGGAGGGCAACATCACGCGCTTCATCTAGTTGGTCCATGGCATCCTCGAGGGATGCCTCGGCCCCCTATTCGTCATATGCCTTGACCCTTGGCGCTCCATAGTCAAGGTCGGTCGGGAGGATAGCCTCGAACCGTAGACCATGAAGAATGGCGTGTAGCCGGTGGCTCGGCTGGGGGTCGTCCTTAGGCTACAGAGCACCGCGGGAAGCTCGGCGACCCACCATGCACCAAACTTGTTCAACCATTTGAAGATCCTAGGCTTGAGGCCGTACAGGACCATGACATTTGCGTGCTCAACTTGCCCATTCATGCAGGGGTGCGCCACAGCGGCCCAATCGACCCGAATGTTGTATTCATCATAGAACCGGAGGAACTTCTTTTCGGTGAACTGCATGTCGTTGTCCACGATGATGGAGTTTGGGAGTCCAAAGCGATGGACGATGTTGAGGAAGAATAGCACAGCCTGCTCGGACTTGATCGTGGAGATCGGCCGAGCCTCTATTCACTTTGTGAACTTGTCTATGGTGACAAACAAGTGGGTGTAACCCCCGAGGGCTCTTTTGAGAGGTCCAACCAGATTGAGCCCCTAGACCACAAACGACCACGTGATGGGGATTGTCTAGAGTGCTTAGGCCGGCAGGTGGGTCTGTCGAGCGTAGTACTGACACCCTTCGTAGGTGCGCATGATATGCTCAGCGTTGGCCACCGCAGTCGGCCAGTAGAAGCCCTATCGAAATGCGTTTCCAACCAGGGTTCTAGGCATGGCATGATGACCGCAAACCCCACCGTGGATATCGCTCAGCAACCGCTTTCCCTGTTCGGTGGGGATGCAGCGCTGTAGGATCCCGGTGTGACTTTGCTTGTAGAGTTCGCCCTCAATGAGGACGAAGGACTTGGCGCGACATGTGAGCCACCGAGCTTCTGTCTTGTTCATCGACAGCGCCTCATGGAGGAGGTAGTCGAGATAAGGCGGCTTCCAGTCGACTAGAGGGTCAGGCTCTATCGCTGGATCCTCGTTGAGCTCCATGACTTTGGGGTTGGATAGGGTCGATGGCTGGTCAGCCCCCAAGCCCAGGGTGGACGTCCCGTCACTGGCTTGTTTCGGCTCCTCATAGCGAATTGAGGGCTTGTGCTGATCACTGGCGATGACGCCAGCCGGCACCGGCTCTTGGCCGGATGCAGCTTTTGCCAGTGTGTCGGCCGCCTTGTTGAAACGCCTCGGGATGTGGTTGAGCTCAAGGCCATTGAACTTGCCTCTAGCTAGCGGACTTCTCGGCAGTAGGCAGCCATCTTGGTGTTGTGGTAACTTAACTCCTTTATGACTTGATTGATGACCAGCTGGGAGTCGCCTCGGACGTCGAGGCATCGGATACCGAGCTCGATGGTGATGCATAGGCCGTTGATGAGCGCCTCATATTCAGCCACATTGTTGGAGGAGGGGAAATCGATGCGAACCATGTACCTCATGCGTACTCCGAGAGGCGAAACAAAGACCAGCCCCACACCAGCGCCTTTCTTCATCAGCGATCCATCGAAGTACATCGTCCAGTACTCTTAGTCGATGACCACTGGTGGCATTTGGAGCTCCGTCCACTCTACAACAAAATTAGCCAACACTTGGGACTTGATGGCTGTCTAGGAGGCATACGCAATGCCTTGACCCATCAGCTAGAGTGCCCACTTCATAATTCTTCCCGTGGCATCCTAGTTTTGGATGACCTCGCTGAGGAGGAAGAACGTCATGACTGCCACTTGATGTGACTCAAAGTAGTGGCGTAGCTTCCTTTTGGTGATGAGGATGGCATACAGGAGCTTCTGGATTTGGGGGTAGCGAGTCTTAGAGTTGGAAAGGACCTCGCTAATGAAGTACACGGGGCACTGTACTTTGAGGGCGTGCCCCTCTTCTTCTCGCTCCACCACCAGGGTGGCACTGACCACTTGTGTGGTAGCCACAATGTAGAGTAGAAGGGGTTCTCCATCGGTTGGAGGAACCTGGATCGGGCCCTTCGTCAGAAGCTGCTTGACCGCGTCAAGTGCTTCCTGGGCCTCGGATGTCCATTCGAAGTGGCCGGCCTTCTTCAGAAGTTGATAAATGGGGAGTCCTCAATCACCGAGGTGCAAGATGAAGCGACTGAGTGCGGCGAGGCACCTAGTAACTCGCTATACCCCCTTCATGTTCTGAATCGGGCCCATCCTTGTGATGGCTGAGATCTTCTCTGGGTTGGCTTCGATGCCATGCTCGGAGACGATGAAACCGAGCAGCATACCCCTCGGGACCCCGAAAACGCACTTCTTGGGATTGAGCTTGATACCGTTTGCTCGGAGTTTAGAGAAGGTCTGCTCAAGGTCAGCTACGAGCTGGTCAGCCCATTTGGACTTGACCATGATGTCGTCTATGTAGGCCTCAATGGTTTGCCCGATGAGGTCTCCAAAACACTTGAGCATGCAATGCTGGTATGTAGCCCTAGTGTTCTTTAGACCGAACGGTATTGTGATGTAGCAGAACGATCCGAAGGGGTGATGAAAGATGTCACGAGCTGGTCAGACTCTTTCATGACGATTTGATGGTACTCGGAATACGCATCAAAGAAGCAGAGGGTTTCGCACCTTGAGGTAGAGTTGACTATCTGATTATGCATGGCAAAGGCAATGGATCCTTTGGGCACACTTTGTTGAGACCCATGTAGTCAACACACATCCTCCATTTCCCACTCTTCTTTCATACAAGAACGGGATTAGCTAGCACTCGGGGTGGTACACCTTGATGAATCCGGCCACCAAAAGTTTTGCGATCTCCTCGCCGATGGTCCTGTGTTTCCCTTTGTCAAAGCGACGTACGTGTTGCTTCACTGGCTTAGAGCCTGGGCAGATCTTCACGGCATGCTCGGTGACTTCCCTCGGAATGCCTGGCATATCTGAGGGTTTCCACGCGAAGATGTCCCTGTTGGCGTGGAGGAAGTCGAGGAGCGCGCTTTCCTATTTAGAGGAAAGTGTGGTGCCAATGCGCACCACCTTGCCCTCAAGGTTGTCGGGGTCTATGAGGACCTCCTTGGAGCCATCTGCTGGCTCAAAAGATCTAGTCGACCACTTGGGGTCGGGTGCTTCTTCGGTGACCTCCTTCCTAATGGCCGCGAGCTCTCTAGAGGCGACGATTGCTGCGACATGATCGCAGCACTCGACCTCGCACTCATAGGCACGCTGGAAGGAGGTGCCGACGGTAATGACCCTGCCTAGGCCCGGCATCTTCAACTTGAGGTAGGTGTAGTTGGGGACGGCCATGAACTTCGCGTAGCATGGTCGTCCTAGGATGGCATGGTAGGTTCCGTGGAACCCAACCACTTCGAAGGTGAGGGTCTCCATCCTATAGTTGGACGGACCCCTGAAGGTGACGGGCAGATCGATCTACCCAAGTGGCATGGCCTAGTTTTCAGGCACGATGTCGTGGAAAGGCGCTCTGGTTAGCCGGATGCATGCTCGGTCGATGCCCATGGTGTCGAGCGTCTCGGTGTACATGATGTTGAGCCCGCTGCCTCCATCCATCAGTACCTTGGTGAGCCACTTCATGTCGATGATCGGGTCAACCATGAATGGGTATCTCCTAGGTTGCGAGATGCTCTCTAGGTGGTCGGTCCGATCAAAGGTTATGGCAGGCTTCGAACATCGGAGGAAGGCAGGCGTGTATGGCTTGGTCGTATAGACCTCGCGACGCTTTGAGTTGAAGACTGCCAACCCTCCGAAGATCATGAGGCAGCCATCCGGTATTAGAAAGCCATTGTCCTTCCCCTTGGTGTCATCCATGGTTGGATCGGGGTCCTTCCCGCGCTCCCCTTTGTTGGAGCCTCTAGACAAGAACCGCTTCGTGACGTCGTAGTCCTTGTATAGATGATTGACGAGGAAGGCATGATTCGGGCATGGCCCCTCGAGTAGCTTCTCGAAGTGGTTTGGAATGCCCTCCACAGGCTTCCGACCTCCCTTTCAGTCGGCGGCGGCCACGAGCGAGCCCTCATGCTGCTGCTTGTTCTTCTTCTTGGCGGAACGGTTGGATGCACCTTTGCCGGTGTCCTCGTCCCATTTCGCCTTGCCCTTGAGGCGGTCAAAGATCACTCCAACTGCCTCTTCGCCCAAGGCGTGGCTAGTGGCGATGTCGAGGAGATCCTTAGTGGTTCACGGGCCCTTGCGTCCCAGCTTGTGAACTAGGGACTCACAAGTGGTCCCAGACAGGAAAGCTCCTATAACGTCGATGTCGGTGACGTTAGGTAGCTCGTTGCACTCCTGGAGAAGCGCCAGATATACCCACAGAGGGTTTCTCCAGCCTTCTATCGGTAGTTCTTGACATCCCATGGGTTCCCAAGGCACTTGTATGTGCCCTAGAAATTCCCCACAAAGATCTCTTTTAGGTCCGCCCAACTTTGGATTCTGTTGGGCGGAAGGTGTTCCAACCATGTTCGTGCTGAATTGGCTAGGAACAATGGAAGGTTGTGGATAATGAAATCATCATTATCCGCTCCACCGGCTTGGCAGGCAAGCCAATAATCCTCGAGCCACAATCCGAGGTTCGTTTCCCTAGACTATTTTGGGATGTTGGTCGGTGGCCAGTACCTAGCGGGAATGCAGCGTTGAGGATGTGTTGACCGAAGGCCTAAGGCCCCGGTAGGCTAGGGCTCAGGCTTCGGTCCTCGCCGCTGCCATAGCATCCACCATGACAAGGGTGATAGCCACGTGTAGCTCCCTCTCTTGGGTTGTTGTGGGTACGTCTACGAGCATCGAGGGTGTCGCGAGCGTCACGGTTGCGGCTAAGACGCTAATGCACTAGGACCGTGGTGCGCTACCTGCCACCTTGTGGCACCTGGTGGAATGATGCATCCTTGCCAGGGCGCTCTAAGGGCATGCACTAGGTGGCGTCAAGCTCGTGTCGCTGAGACAACGAGCTCTCGGCCTGTTGTGCCACCGCACGTTCGAGCATCGTGCAGATCTCATGGTGGGCCTGACGATCCTCGGGCGTCGCGGGCCCCGAAAGCCCATGGAGCAAGGCCACCATAGCAGCGATGTTCTGGCTTGCCCAAGCGAAATGTGGGAGGGCTTCATCATCCACGATGATCCTCTAGTTCACATCGTGAGCCACTGTCTCTGTGGCGCTCGATCTCTCGATCGAGCTCCGCGTGTTCCTGCTCGAGCTGGAGTCATGCTTCCTCAAGCTCTTGGTGTTGGGCCTTTAGCTGCTCCACCCGCATGCGAGGCGGAGTCACTGTCTCCCCTTTGGCCTCATCGTTGAGGTCATTCGTCGGGGTAGCCTCCTCTTCGTGGATGCTTTCGACGTGTCCCTGGGGGTATCTACCACAAAACATTCACGAGAGGGGTGATGACTCCCCCTGCTAGAGTCAGAGCCAGAGGGTGACTCCAATGCTCCCGTGAGGAGGTTGTGGAAAGACTCCATGACATGTTCGATCACCCTCACAAACTTGTCATTCACGGGGGATGAAATCATGCGTTGCGCCACAAGGTGGCCAACGGTCTCTGCGACATTGCGGAAACCAAACGGGAGCACTGTCGGGGCACTCTGGATGAGGTATTCTAGGGAGAGCGGTTCTCCTCCGGTGAGCTATGCCATGACATTGGCAAACGAAAAGGTGAGGCGGCGTACGTCCTCCTAGGACGGCCGGGGTTCCAAGAAGACGCCGAGCTAGCGCTCAAGCCTCCCGTGGTCGAAGTTGAGGAGCTAGTCGCTTACGGGGGTGCGGGCCTCCAAGGCGTGCAGCTATAGCTCCTCGAGCACCTCGGTGATTATGTCGAGGCTGGTGGAGTGAAGAGGTCGGACGGCGGCGGGATCCATCGCCAACTCTCCCTCCATCGTGACGTTGAAGTCCAAGTCCCCGAAGCGCACGTGCGAGCCCAGGACCAAGCTAAGGTCGTGACTAGCCATCCAAGGCCTAGTGTTGATGTCGAGACACACAAAGGCCCCTACCTAGTGCGCCAACTATTGGTGTTTCAAGTAAACATCAATGAGTAAATTTGTATTATTGCGCGTCTGGCCCGGATGGTGTGCTAAGAAGACACAAGGTTTATACTGGTTTGGGCAGAATGTCCCTATATCCAGTTCGTGGTTGCTACTCGTGTTACTAGCACTAAAAGTTCATAGTAGGGTTTACAAACAGTCGAGAGAGGGACAAGTCCCAAGTCTCTAGTGATGTGTTGTGATGAATTCCGATTGGTTCGGATGGGTTCGATGTGTTCGGATCGAGTGTCCGTTGTGCGATATGATATGCGATTGATCATTTGTTCGATGCCCCTTAGTGGGGTGCCATGCCTTCCCTTTTATAGACCAAGGGAAAGCACAGGTTACAACAGGAGAAAAGAGAAGAACGAGAGGGAGAGAAAGTCCTTCAGGGTCGCTGGACCCTTCCTTTCCTTGGTGCAGACTCCGCTGACATGGCCGGTGGCGACAGGGACAGCCCCATGCCATGTGCCTGTCCACTTGATGATGCCATGCCCTGGTGTTGTCAGCGGGTCAAAACATTTCATCCCGCTATAAGGTCAAGATGGCGGAATAGAGGGGGGGTGAATAGTCCTTTCTAAAATTAATCGCGTCGGCTAACCGAAACAAGTGCGGAATTAAAACAATCGGTCTAGCCAAGACTACACCCCTCTATCTATATTCTCTAGCAACTTGCAAAGATCCTAATTCAGCAACTAAGGTGCCGGGCTAGCTAGAGCTCACCTATCCAATTCTAGGAGCAAGGTCACACAAACCTACGCCACTAGTAATGTAAGCAATGAGGGAGCTCCAACACATGCTAGTAAGCAAAAGCACAATGCTACCTAAGCTCACTAGCAATGCTCAATAACAAGGCTACACAAGCCAAATTATAGAGCACAAATTACTTAGCTACACAAACTAAGCAATGTGACTAACAACGTTACACAAACCAAATTAGCCACGCAAGGGAGCTACTTCTATGCTTCACAAGCAAGAAGGTAACTAGTGCGCCACACAAGCTAACTAATTATAAGAGCAACTACAAGCTTGTGTAAGGGGATTGCAAACCAACGGGAAGAACAATGTTGACACGGTGATTTTCTCTTGAGGTTCATGTGCTTCCCAACATGCTATGTCCCCATTGTGTCGACCGCTCACTTGGAGGTTCGGTGGCTAATTGGCATCACCTACCAAGCCCACACATCGAGCACCATAGGAACCTACCTCAAAAGTGAAGGTAGCTCAATGACACGCTCAACTAGAGTTGCTCTTCATGGCTCCCACGGGGCGAGCACAATGCCCCTCACAAAGCTCTTCTTCGGAGCACCGCACAAGCTTCTTGCGGTCTTCCACGGAGACCACCACCAAGCCGTCTAGGAGGTGGAAACTTCCAAGAGTAACAAGCACCACCAACTTGCAACTCGATCACCTAGTGCCACTCAATGCAACCTCATGATGCAATCACACTAGAATCGCTCACTCACACAATCGGATGATCACTATCAAGCATATGTGAGATGGAGGGCTCCCAAGCACTCACAAGCATGGACACAAAGTCCCCCGAGGTGCTTAGCACTAACCATGGCTGAGACCACCTTCTATTTATAGCCTCATGGGCTAAACTAGCCGTTACCCCTTCACTGGGCAAATTTCGGGACGACCGGACGCGTAGGTCGTTTGCACCGGACGCTGCACCGGACGCACCGTTCGTGTATACCAGATGTATCTGGACGCCATACCGGACGCGTTCGGTCACTGCCTGACCGCCACGTGTCCCATTCAAACTAGTTGTTGCCTCCAATGGCTCTCTAACATGTCTGATCGGACGCGCTGTTAGAAAATGACCGGACGCTGAGCCTCAGCGTCCGGTCGAGTCCAGTAAGCTCCCTGGTCCGACCAGACACGTCGTTAGAAAATGACCGAACGCTGAGCCTCAGCGTCTGGTTGAGTCCAGTAAACACCCAGTCCCGACCGGACGCGTCCGGTCACTTCAGACTAGATGCTCCCAGCGTCCGATCAACTATTTCACTGAACATCGACTTCGCTGATTCACACCGGACGCATCCGGTGTGGCGACCAAACGGGTCCGGTCGCTCTCTGCTATTCAGTACCAAGTCACATACCGGATGCGTCCGGTCACTCTGTGGCCAATGTGACTAACTCCTTTTCTATACCAACTTCTTCACCATTGCAAATGTGCCAACACCACCAAGTGTACACCACCATGTGTATGTGTGTTAGCTTTTCACAAACATTTTCCAAAGGATTAGCCACTCGATCCTAGCGACGATGCAAAGTTAGATCACTCGAGTGGCACTAGATGACCGATATGCAAACAAGTTTGCCCCTCTTGATAGTATGACCATCTATCCTAAACCCGGTCATAAACTTCTCAACACGCCTATGACCTGTGAAATGAAATGCCCTATGTTATACCTCTGCCTTGCGCATTCCATTCCATCTCCTCCATTGTCGATGCAACACATGCACCAACATGATCAATAATGATATGATCCACTTCATATCATCACGTGATCATATTGGTTCATCGATCTTGACTTCACTTGCTTTTCACCGTTGCCTTCGTCCACCGGCGTCAAGTCTTGCTCAAGCTTCACCGCCACGTGGTCCATCGCTCCAAAGTCTCCAACTTGCCCTTCACGCTTGCAACCGGTCCATCAAGCCAAGCCTTGTCTTGATCTTCTCCACCTTGATCACATGACTCAATATCATGTCTCATGTGCAATGAGCTCCTTCATCATCACATGTATGAGCTTTGCAACATCTCTACGCCATTTTCACCTTCATGGCATTTGTTGCTCACACACATGTATCTGTGGACTAATCACCTATGTATCTCACATAAACACAATTAGTCCACCTAGGTTGTCACTCAATTACCAAAACCATACAAGGACCTTTCAATCTCTCCCTTTTTGGTAATTGATGACAACTCTATAAAGATATAGAAATTAAGCTCTTTTGGATTCATGTTGCTTGCCCAAGCAATTTTATCATGTGAAAATGATTTTTGGATAAGTACCACAAACCCAAAATGGTAGTATTAGCTCCCCCTACATATGTGCTTGAGTGTTTGGTTTGAAGTTCCCACATATGCATAGATTTGAAATGTGGGAGAGTAATTAGTACCAAATGATGCTAAGGTGTATAGAGTAAACCTTTGAAGTGTGATGCCAATCGGAGTTGCACCTTTAAGTTCATCCTTAGCACCATGGTTAGCTAGATAACACTTGGAAATAAAAAGCACTAGATACCTTGTGAGACCAACATTAAAAGCAAGGTACTAGCATTACTTGAAAAGCATACCAAGTGTCTAGCTATCATCCTATGCATGCTAGTTTTTATTTCATCAATCAAATTCTACAACTAGCATACATCACACAAGCATGCATATTGAATTTAAGAACTTATGCAATGCAAGCAAGCACATGAATATGCACATATCAAATGCAATCAACCAAAGTTCATGAGCTTGCTCCCCCTCATTGTGTGTTTCTCTTGTCCAAGAATTTTGATCCATCTCTTTTCTTCAATGTTGCTCCCTCTTTGTCCATGTCCATGTCCAACCTCTACTTCTTTGTCTCAATCTCTCCCAAAGCTTTCACATCTTATCTCTCCCCCTTGTACAATCTCAATCTCAAAGCTTTCATATCTTTGTACAATCTCTCTCCCTTTGTTATTAATTTCCATAAAAGGTGTGCTTCTCATGATGCAAAGGTATGCATTTGGGGTAGATGGTTGAGACTTGAATCTTGCATTTTTTATGGACATCATACTTGATTGTTGGAATGACACCCCTTGTAGATACCACTTGTAGGCTTGTACCATTTGTATCTTGTGTTGGGCTTCTTGAGATACCACACATAGGATCTTTGATCTTGATATCAATTTGTGGGACACCTCCCCCTATGTGATAGCATGGGTCATCCATTTGATACACTTGAGCTCTTGTAGGTGAGGGATGCATTCTTCATTTGATGATCACTTAAAGTTGAGGATCACTTGTGGAACCATCGTCTTGCATGATTGATACCACGTGTAGATGTAATACCACTAGAAAGAATTTTCTAGTATGGAACCACTTGTTGGATTTATCAATAAGAACCATTTCTTGAACATTTGCTATATTCATGAGTACCACTTGTGATTTATAGGATATCACTTGTGATTGATCTAGACATCACTTATGAATTCTTGATGAAATACTTGAGTCTAACTAGATATCCATTTGCATTGTTTTCTTATGCTTGTACTCTTATCACTATCATGAGCTTCTATGGTTGACTTGAACTAAATTGATTTGCCTAAGCTACCAAATCCAGTTTGAACTAATGACAAGTTTCTTCACACCTCTTGCAAGGGTTATCTTGCCAATGTTGTACTTGTCACTTGTTGACAATCCAAATTAAATCAAGTACTTTGGTTCACTAGCTCATGAATAAATTCATATACTAACCACTAGATCAACTAATCATTCAAGCAATAGTGGTAGGCTATGAATTTAAAACTTTCATTTATTATGCATGATCCTATAAAGCATGTACTATATACACTATCTGCATACTAGTAAGGAATGAAATGATCATGCACATTACAATGATACCTTTGCTATGTTGGAGTAGAGGATAGTCACATAGATTCCAATTTATTACTCCAATAGCAATGTGAAGTCCAATTATAAGCTTGGTGAAGACCAATGGATACCATTTTGAATTCCATTCTTCACTCATATGAAATGAATACCACTTATGATCAAGTGCGCTTTCTTGTTGTGGTTGGCTTGCTTCATCTTTTGATCAATGCTTGCATGAGAGCATCAATGTGAGAGTACCACTTGAAATATCATGACTAGCTCTCTTTTGGGTGTTGCTTGCTTTTCTTGATCAACCCTTTTGATTACTTCAACTAAGCATCTCAAATGTTTCTCGGATCATCACTTCCATGTTAGCCTTCCAAGTACCACACTTAGTTTACCTACTCATAGGCGGCAAGCCCCTACACTAGGGAGAAGTGACCTCTCTCCAAGAACTATTCTTGAAATGAATTTGTTGATTGACCCAAGTGATGGATTTAATTTGATGAGTAACCTTGATTTCTTCTTTAAGTCCTTTTCTTTCTACCAAATGATTTCTAATAGTCACTAGAACTTAAACTTTATCTTCATCTTAAGTTTGATCTTGATCTTTCAATTTGAGTACCGAATATGTGCAAAGTACACTCCATAATCAAATGGTATTGTACTCTTTCCTTGTCATGCTTATAGATCATATCAAAGCCAAACTTAGGTGCCTCAACCACTTATAAACATATTTCCAACTTGAGGACCTTTCAATCAAAGTGACTCTAGATCAATCCAACATTTATAACTTTTCTGGCAGATTTTGTACTCTTCAAAGAAAAATGCATATCTCCCAACGTACAGATCCAAATGCCATGAAATTTGGTGAAGATGTGCATCACTAAGTTATATAGCATCTGTAAAAATTTGAGCTTCATTTTACTTCGATATTGCTACCAGATTTCAATTATTCCACCACTGCTACATGCTGAAAACTGCTGCACTATAGCTGATAAGATTCACTCCAAAACTAAAGCACCTCTTATCCAATTCATATGAAATTTATACAGAATCTTATAACATAAGTCTAGAGCATATACATCAATTTTTATGCCAATCCAATACGTTTTGATCACTCAAACATGGCTAAAATCACAGCTAACTCAGATTTTGCAATATAGCACAGATTTCAACAATTGAGCTATACTTCATCAAATATGAATCAAACTTGAAACTAACTTGTTTGAATACTTCCATAAGACGTATATCCATTCAAACCACTTACTAAAAGTCATCTCATGAATTTATCCAACACAAATGAATCCAAACTTGATTACTAATCAATTTATCCATTCAAACATCTTATAGCAAGCAACATTGCATATTTATCCAAATCAATCAACTCATATGCACCCAAATAAAATGATCAACAAGAGATATACCTTGGTTAGCTCATGATCATCCAACTAGCAAGCTTTAACTCAATTATTTGCAAGCCATCAAATAATCCAATAAGTTACCACAACTTGAATATGACACTTGTATGTTTGATAGCATTTGGACTTCACACAATTTGTCATGGCATTGGAATAATGATCATCACTTATCAATACTTGGCTCAACTACATGATCAACAAGATAAATACCATTTGAACCAAGCCTCAAATGCCAATGGTACCTACATTCAATCATCCACTTTTTGATGGTACCCAAATAATTTTGGGTCCTCTCAAGTTAGGAGCAACATACTTAGGCAAAGCCTTAGTATGAGTAGCGGGATGTTTTACAATAGCAACCATAGAGGTATCATTACCATCCTTTCTAAGCACATTATTATCAACAATTGAAATAGGCTTAGAAATATTACCTAGGGGACATGAATGTGCCATGTGTCCCCTTTCCCGGCATGAGTAGCAAACTCTCTTTGATTGAGCCTTCTCTTCTTTGCTCATATGTTGCTTCTCATTGCCTTGCCTCTTTTCTTTTGCTTGAATCTTCTTATCAAGCTTGGTAGAACACTTTGAGGCAAAGTGTCACATATCTTTGCATTTGAAGCACTTGATGTGAGCATACACCTTCTTCTCATCTTGGGTCTTGCTCGTCATCTTGGCATCTTGATTAGGAGTTAGATGCCTTGCTCTTGCTTTACCACCTCTTCTTGTCTTCTTCTTCATCCCCAAATCACCATCTTGATGATTGATTTTGACTTGAACTTGGGGTTTTGCTTTTGGCTCATCTTGAGGCTTCTTGGTTGGGCAATGCTTGGCGAGATGTCCCATATCATGGCATCGGAAGCACATGAAATGAGATATCTTTTCTTCTTGCATCTTCATGTTCTTGCCCTTGCTCTTTTTGAAGCCAATGCCACTCTTGTCACCATAGCTTCTTTGATTCTTCATCATATGCTCAAAGGTGACTTTGGTGTTGTAGCACCTCTCTAATTTGTTGCTCAAATTCTTCACTTGTTCATTGAGCTCATTGTTCTCCTTCAAAAGGTTAGTCTTACAAGACATAGAAGTAGAACAAGCATCTAATTAGGAAGAACATGGCATTTCTAATAAATCATCACAAGAGGTGGATATATGCTTCTTGCCTACATCACAAGGGTTAGCAACAATATGCAATTTATCATTTGATCCATGTGATGAGCTCTCATTATTTTTAAGTTTCTTTGTAAACATTTTAATGAGAAAAGCATGTTGTTCTAATAATTCATCATGAGATACAAGTAGTGTCTCATGATTCAATTTTAGCTCACAATGTAAAGAGTTGAGAGCATTAAATAATTTCTTATGTTCTTCACAAGAGTTCTTTAGAAATGAGTTTTTATTTTCTAATTTCATTATTTTAACTTTCTCATTTTCTAAAGACATGGTCATGCTAGCAAGTCTACTAACAAGCTCATCATATGAAATATGATCAACCACATTGGCATCCGATACCTTGGTGTCACCTTGTGACATGAAACAATGTGGTATAGTTGGAGAGCTTGAAGAACCATCACTCTTATAGCCCAAGCATGAACCATCATCACCATCAAGTGTGCATGGGGTAGGATCATCATGTACATCACTTGAGGCATCACCATCAATCTTGTCAAGTGATTTTGTGATAGTATCATCATCATTATCACTCGATCATGCGGTGGAGCAATCTTCCACAATCACCAAATTATGGTCATGCTCAACACGCTCATGTGCCTCCACCTTGTGATCATCCTCCTTTTTGAATTTGCCATCATCACTTGTGGAGGAGTCACCGTAGAAGGCTTGGAGTGCCATCCACATATCATGAGCACACTCCAAATTCCACACATGTCTAAAAACATCATCATGTAAAGCACATGTTAGATAATAAAGAGCACGATGATCAAGTTGTAAGCAATTCCCTTGTGCATGGGTTAGGTTGTCCTTATCCAACGCATCATGAGAAAAACTAACAACAATGATCCACCATGCCTTGGGACCCAATTCACGGAAAAGATCAAGCATATGATGTTTCCACCGTGCATAGTGTGTGCCATAAAAATGTGAGTCACAAACAACTTCTAGCCCAAAGTTCGCCAAACTCTCGGGTCGGTAAAGACCACAAAAGAGAGACCTAGCTCTGATACCACTTGTAAGGTCGAGATGGTGGACTAAAGGGGGGTGAATAGTCCTTTCTAAAATTAATCACGTCGGCTAACCGAAACAAGTGCAGAATTAAAACAATCGGTCTAGCCAAGACCACACCCCTCTATCTATATTCTCTAGCACCTTGCAAAGATCCTAATTAAGCTATTAAGGTGCCGGGCTAGCTAGAGCTCACCTATCCAATTCTAGGAGTAAGGTCACACAAACCTACACCACTAGTACTTTAAGCAACGACGGAGCTCCAACACATGCTAGTAAGCAAAAGCACAACGCTACCTAAGCTCACTAGCAATGCTCAATAACAAGGCTACACAAGCCAAATTATAGAGCACAAATTACTTAGCTACACAAACTAAGCAATGTGACTAACAAGATTACACAAACCAAATTAGCCACGCAAGGGAGCTACTTCTATGCTTCACAAGTAAGAAGGTAACTAGTGAGCCACATAAGCTAACTAATTACAAGAGCAACTACACAAGCACAATGTATATGAAAGTAACAACAAGCTTGTGTAAGGGGATTGCAAACCAACGGGAAGAACAATGTTGACACGGTGATTTTCTCCCGAGGTTCATGTGCTTGCCAACACGCCATGTCGACCGCTCACTTGGTGGTTCGGTGGCTAATTGGCATCACCCGCCAAGCCCACACATCGGGCTCCACAGGAACCTACCTCAAAAGTGAGGGTAGCTCAATGACACGCTCAACTAGAGTTGCTCTTCATGGCTCTCATGGGGGGAGCACAATGCCCCTCACAAAGCTCTTCTCCGGAGCACCGCACAAGCTTCTTGCGGGCTTCGACAGAGACCACCACCAAGCCATCTAGGAGGTGGGAACCTCCAAGAGTAACAAGCACCACCGACTTGCAATTCGATCACCTAGTGCCACTCGATGCAACCTCATGATGCAATTGCACTAGAATCGCTCACTCACACAATCGGATGATCACTATCAAGCATATGTGAGATGGAGGGCTCCCAAGCACTCATAAGCATGGACACAAAGTCCCCTGAGGTGCTTAGCACTAGCCATGGCCGAGACCACCTTCTATTTATAGCCCCATGGGCTAAACTAGCCGTTACTCCTTCACTGGGCAAATTTCAGGACGACCGGACGCGCATGTCGTTTGCATCAGATGCTGCATCGGACGCACCTTTCATGTATACCAGACGTGTTCGATCGCCATATCGGACGCATCCGGTCGCTGCCTGACCGCCATGTGTCCCATTCAAACTAGTTGCCTCCAACGGCTCTCTGACATGTCTGATCGGACGCGCTGTTAGAAAATGATCAGACCCTGAGCCTCAGCGTCCGATCGAGTCTAGTAAGCTCCTAGGTCTGACCGGACGCGTCGTTAGAAAATGATCGTACGCTGAGCCTCAGCGTCCGGTCGAGTCCAGTAAGCACCCAGTCCTGACCGGACGCGTCTGGTCACTTCGGAAGACGCTCCTAGCGTCCGATTAACTGTTTCACTGAACATCGACTTTGCTGATTCATGGCGACCAGACGCGTCCGGTCGCTATCTGCTATTCAGTATCGAGTCACATACCGGACGTGTCCGGTCACTCTATGACCAACGTGACTAACTCCTTTTCTTCACCAACTTCTTCACCTTTGCAAATATGCCAACACCACCAAGTGTACACCACCATGTGTATGTGTGTTAGCTTTTCACAAACATCTTCCAAAGGATTAGCCACTCAACTTGCCACGCCACTCGATCCTAGCGACGATGTAAAGTTAGATCACTCGAGTGGCACTAGATGACCGATATGCAAACAAGGTTGCTCCTCTTGATAGTACGGCCATCTATCCTAAACCCGGTCATAAACTTCTCAACACGCCTATGACCTGTGAAATGAAATGCCCTATGTTATACCTCTGCCTTGCACATTCCATTCCATCTCCTCCATTGTCGATGCAACACATGCACCAACACGATCAACAATGATATGATCCACTTCATATCATCACGTGATCATATTGGTTCATCGATCTTGACTTCACTTGCTTTTCACCATTGCCTTCGTCCACCGGTGCCAAGTCTTGCTCAAGCTTCACCGCCACGTGGTCCATCGCTCCAAAGCCTCCGACTTGCCCTTCACGCTTGCAACCGGTCCATCAAGCCAAGTCTTGTCTTGATCTTCTCCACCTTGATCACATGACTCAATGTCATGTCTCATGTGCAACGAGCTCCTTCATCATCACATGTATGAGCTTTGCAACATCTCTGCGCCATTTTCACCTTCATGGCATATGTTGCTCACACACATGTACCTGTGGACTAATCACCTATGTATCTCACATAAACACAATTAGTCCACCTAGGTTGTCACTCAATTACCAAAATCATACAAGGACCTTTCACCCGCCCCGACGGGCGGCGCAGCGACCCCATGTGCTGATCAGCGGCCATACAAGGAGTAGGCAGCACAGTGACCACACGTCCATCACTGTGGGCGATGTGAGTCCCTTGGAATGACATGTCATGACGACGCTAGAAGTTTGACCTTGGGTTGTACTTTCTAGCCCGTAGTGGTTGGCGGCGACGTGAGCTTCCATCAGGAGCTGTGCCCGAGGGATCGGGCGAGGCAGAGCTAGCCCTCAGACATCGGGTGAGGTGGAGCCAGCCCTCGGACATCGGGCGAGGCGAAGCCTGCCTGCAGACATTGGGCGAGGTGGAGCCAACCCTCAGACGTCGGGCGAGGCGGAGCCTGTCTGCAGACATCGGGTGAGACAAAGCCCGCCCTCTGGCTCCGCCTCGCCCTCAGGGACCAAGCGAGGCGGAGCTTGCCCTCAGACGTTGGGTGAGGCAAAATCCACCCTCAGATGTCAGGCGAGGTGGAGTTAGCCCTCAGACGTCGGGCGAGGCGGAGTCCGCCCTCAGACGTCGGGCAAGGCAGAGCCTGCCCTCGGGGGTCGAGCGAGGCGAAATCCGCCCTCAGACATCGGGCGAGGCGGAGTCAGCCCTTAGACGTCGGGCGAGGCGGAGCCAGCCCTCAGACGTCGGGCAAAGCGAAGCCCGTCCTCAGACATTGGACGAGGCGGAGCCCACCCTCGGGGGTCGGACGAGGCAGAGCCCAACCCTCGGGGGGATCAACGTTGATGGTTATTAGCTCCTTCTCTTCGGGTACCCTAGTATTAGTCCCCGACACCACCCCTTCCGACGCATGGCAGCGCCAGCCCTCTCAGCACAAGTGGCCCCCGACACGATGCCCCTAGTGCGAGCAGCCCACAGTGCGGGCAAGCCGACCCTCATCACACGGCGGCCACCCTCCTCCCTTCCTAGAGCGACATGCCCTAGCATGGATGCTGCCCTCTCTCACTCGACGTGCGGGTGGCTCCCTTATCGCATGAGCGGCCCCCTTGGCAGACTCGGCGGGGGAGGAGGCCATACGACATCAATCTGTGACCTAGCGGGTGAGGGCACAATGTAGCAGGTGGGCTACGATGTGGCATAGAAGGGGCAAGTGATGGTGCGGCTGGAGCGGACAGGTATTTTTTAAGAAAATAATCAATTTTTATCATCGGTTTGAAATCAAGGCTAATGAAGATGATCCTCACCACCTATTTTCACTGCTTACTGCGAAATCAATAGCGATTGGGGTTTTGGAGTTGGCAGTGATGTTGATTCTGCAGTAGTAGTAGTGGTGGTGTCTCGTATCTGCAATAATTGTGTAGTATAACCACATTCCTGGATTCGATAAGGTTTCGAGATGAGGCAATTATTCAGTCCATGATAAGGACATTTGTGTTTCATGTGATCAGTGGCCATGTTTACGTGGCAACCTATGTACGAAGCCCAAAGATTGAGCTGGTTTGAGCATTTTGATTAATTGGACATTATTTTTCCACGATTTATTGACAAATATTTAAACAAGATGCTCATAGATTAGCCAAACAAGCTTGACAATTTGCTTCTCAATCTTGTACTTCTACCTGTGAAAAAAATAGTTATTCTGGTGTTTCTATAATGTATTAAGGCAGTCACAATGCTATACCTATTAATTTCCATAGACACTACATATATAAACCATGATCCTAATGGATAGTTTCTATAGAATAATTTTTTATCCAACCACATACATTCTCTCTCTATTCTTTATCAATCACATCCTTTCATGCCTTGGTTCTTGTGTAGGCATGTCCAAGAATCTGATGTGTCATGATTTCAGAATTACATGCTACTCCCAGGGCTGGATGATGAGCAGATGGTTTCTTTGTGCCCAAACTACTTGCACGGAGCAGTGAGGTCTTGGGATCATGCAACGGGGAGGTTGTATAGTTTGGAGAGGATGGTTTAGAAGTAGAGCTTGTTGAAATCGAGCATGGAATGATGCTTACATGGTGTTGAAAACTTTAGACATTTAGAGGTTGGCTGGAACCGGATGGTGCTTGGGAGGTAGTAAAACTGACAGCCATCGCGTCTCAATGAAGAGTTGACGATTGATTTTGTGAAGCAAATTTAAAAACCTTTGTGTTATAAGGGGGCAAAACTTGAATTTGTGGTTTCTGAGCAGATAATTTCTCCTTGTGAAAGTGTTTCTAACTAATTCAGAGTGGACCAATGAATCTACGGAAAATTACTTTCTCAATTCCAACTTATATGACGCTTTGGCTTTTCTAGATACATAACATTTTTATATGCTTAGATATACATAATTAAAACAATATATCTAGAAAAACCAAAATATCTTATAATTTCGAACTAAGAGAGAAAATTCTAATTATTATTTTATAATGAATTAGCTTGTACCCAGACACAATGCATGAAAATGATATATTTTGAAGTTTACTTTGGACATCATCATCTTAAAAAACTAGAAAGAATCAAATGTATAATTATGATAACCTCTAATTTACTTTTATCCGTCGCTTGCAATAATAATACCTATAATTTAACTATTTCTATATATTGCTGATAGTGAATCTCGCCATAGACACTCAAGTGGATATCTTATTCTACAATATATGTCTATATGAAATAGTCCTAAAGCCACACATATTTATACAATGAGTATAACATACTTAAGGTATTATAAGAGATTTTTTAAGACATACAGTATTACCATGTGACAGGAATTAATATTTATATATATACTCGAGCTTGTGTACATGATGGTATGAAGATGCGGCAGAACTTATTCGTGAATTTATTGGCGTACGAAAGAAATAGATATAGAAGATTTCTTTCTGCCGATATAAAACATTATCTTAGTCGCATCACGGAAAAGTCTATATAGTAGAGTTTGTGAGCTTGCGACGCCACGCTCCGTGACTGTGTTAATTTTACGAACTTTGCCTTTTAGATTAAATACCACTTTAATGTCGGTATTTAATTTTATAGTATTGTTATCTTATCGTGCGATCCATGTATTTTTAGAATAAAAGTTTAGCTGTCCCGTAGCAACGCACGGCCATGCTATCTTAATGCATATTTGTTAGTTTGGAAGGTTAACTTTCTTTGACATATTACCATTTGCAGGGCCTTGGAGCGGTAGCTATCAAACTCATACAGTTTGTTCAAACATACGGTGTGTCATGTGGCCATTTAAATAGACCATTTCGTCCAATACTGTTGATCAGCATGTAGTTTAATTTTAGACAAGCACGACCACTAGCGGTTCAGCAAAATTGCTTTAGTTTGTTTTAGTTCTTAAGAAAATTCAGTTTTCAATTCTGGATTTTTTATTATTATTTTCTAACTTGTTGGAGCTATGGACCTTACAGATGTAATTTGTCTATTGCATATGAACTTTGATAGATGTAATTTGTAATCCATTTATTTATGCATTGTTATGAGTAGGGGTGAAAACGGTACGGATATTTTTTGACCGTATCCGAGACCGAATCCGCTTAGAGGGTTTAGATCTATCCGTATCCGAGTCCGGATATTCAATATTGGTAATTATTGGCGCACGAAAGAAATGGATATGGAGATTTCTTTCGACCAATATATAAAATATTATCTCAACCACATCACGGAAAAAGATCTATAAAAAGTAGAGTTTTGAGTCTTTGGACGCTTTGGCCGCTCTGTGACTTGTGTTAATTTCACACACTTTATTTTTTAGATTAAATGTCACTTTAACATTGATATTTAATTTTATAGTATTATTATCTTATCATGCGATCCATATGTTTTAGTATAAAATGTTAGCTATTCCAGTAGCTTATCGCAGAGGGGATATCATACACCAAAGTCTGAAAACAGTGTGGCTGTGGAGAGAAGCGTTCAGCAGCTTTGACTTGCCCCCGGTATGGACGTATGGTCCTCCTCTTATCTCTTTAGCCAGCGCTGCACGTTACTGGTTTATATTTATCAAGCACAGGAAAGCTAAAGCAACCTATCGCCCTCCTCTCTTATCATGGGAGTAGGTAGAAAAAATGGCAGTGGTGGGACTTGAACTATGAGCAACAACACAATTATATACTAATAACTTATGCCACTTTGGGTTTACATTATTGGTCCCTAAGATTCCAAGAACGCGTTTGTTTATCGATTATCATCTCGATTAGCAGTGGATTAACTGGGACAAGATGGCAAACATGGCACTTGGATTGGATGGCGACGTGTTCCATTCCAAGCGTACAAAGATGACGTGTACTCCCTCTGTCCCAAACACGGACGTTCTTGACTTTTAGATACATATTTAACAATTTGTCTTATTCAATTTTTTATGTGAAAAATAAAATAAATAAAAAATTATTAAAGTATAACTAATGATAAAATAAGTCATACTAAAAAAAAAATATTTATATAAAATTTTGAATAAGACGATGTCTGAAAGGAAATAAACGTCGTATTTTGAGATAGATGAGTACACCGTACTCAGCAATATAGAAACCAGTGTCACGTCATGAAATGATCACTTCAATTTGTTTGGCACTCTG